>JAGFNQ010007534.1:58929-110221 GCA_024364735.1 Boesenbergia rotunda
TCCAGTGGGGAGCTTTAGCAAATATGTTCCGATGGCAACAGCAGCAATCTTTGCTCCGTTTCCAACTCGCAAATTCGCTTCTCCTTTGACGAGTCTTCTTCTATTCCTTAGCCCTTGTATGTCATTACATATATGTGAGCTACACCCAGTATCAAGTACCCATGTGTTTGAGGAAATAGAGTGACATTCAATAACGAAGATACTTGAAGAGGATGGGGCATCGGATGCCTTCTCTTTCAAGGACTCAAGATAAATCTTGCAGTTTCTTCGCCAGTGACCCTCCTTGCCACAATGATGGCAAGTGTCTTTTGGTTTCTTTTCAGTCTTTTTAGCCTTTTTCTTCTTTCCCTTATTCTGTTCTCTGGCCTTCCTCTTAGAACCTTTCTTTGAGGAACCAACTAACAGTATCGTCTTCTGATCCTGCTTTACAGAAGGCTCTATAGTCTTCAGCAGGTTGAGCAACTCAGGAAACTGGTCTGGAGTTGCATTTTCAGAAGGACGTTTGGGAAGTTGATCTTCAAGGACACAAGCAGGCTTTTCTGCCTTAAGGACTATCCTCAGGTTTCGAAGCCAGTCTATGAAGTTAGGCCCAGTTAATTTATTGGTGTCCAAAATGGAATGCAAGTTTAGGGAAGACATGATCGAGTGATTATCCTAGAAATACAAATTGAGATTATGTGAGAAGATTTATTAAAGAATGTATCAACATACATAAATTAAATCCTATTTATTTTTCGAATTGATTCACCCTTATTATCAATTCGGGAGATCGTAGGAACATCTCCAAATAGGTTGATATCCAACCATAGGTAAGAATCACCATGGCTGTGGCCATCAAGTTTTTCTTAGCTATGAAGGTAGGTAATTATACCGATTACACATCACATATATGTAACTATCACATTATGCTATCAACTAATTGAATGTTTGCATAAAACATTGGGTTGTTAACTCATTAACAAGTATGTATCATTATACATAGCACCCAACTGCACCTCTCTTTACATCGACCTTGGCTGTGGCACAACAAATCGATGCTCCAAGCTTAAGATGACCCATTAATCAAGAAATAGTTTTAACATGGTTGGAGCTCATTCAACCGCTTAGTCAGGCTTGGATGTGTCCAACAACCAAAACTAATGATTGACCTCTGACTCGAACTATATTATTCATAAACTAATTCCATGGTTTGAACATGTTGAGGTTCAAGTCGGGCATGGATGTGTCCATCAACCCAAGCGAGAAATAAAACTCCGATTCTAACCATATTAATGGAAGGTGTTGGCCTTAATATTTTGTAAGGGGTTTTGGTCTCATCTTTTACCTTTTTTAAGCACATTCATGACATAGAATTATGTCATGACTAACGATTTCCTTAATTAAGTATGTATGTGACTTAAGTTATCAAGTCTCATTAATTGAATTAGGAACCGGATTTCCTAATTCCATTTCATACTTAATTAAAGGAATTGTTTTGGGAAACAATTTCCTAAATTGTCATAATTAATTTCGGAAATAATATGTTCAAGACTTTGATTTCTCTAAATCAAATCTTATTAAATTAAGAGACAAATCCCTTAATTCAACCACATATTATTTTCATGAAAATCTCATTTAAGAAACTCTGTAGGAAACCATTTTCCTAATTAATTTTGGAGACAACAATATGTAAGAGCATCACCTCTTAAACATATTTTATTCATGGATTTAATTAATTACAACAAATTGTTTTCTAAGGGTGACTCCCCGAGGCTCAGATACCCAAAGAAAAGTAATGTGTTGTAAATCCAATTGGACGGCTCCCCGAGGCTCAATCCAATCAAACATGACAATTTCAATTAAAAATTGGGAAATTAAATTACAACAACTAACTTTAAATTGGACGGCTCCCCGAGGCTCAGTCCAAAATAAAGAATTTTGTTGTCAATTTAAAAACCAATTCAAATTTAATTGTCAATTAACTGTCCATGAATTTGTCTAGACTTTCTAAAAAGAAATTGCCCAAAATTGCGAGATTTCGAAAATTGATTTTCAGAATAATTGTAAGTTTCTGGTACAAAGAAAACTTACATATTTCCAAAATTAGAAAATTTCTAAAATTAGAAATATTTCCAAAATTGGAAAGTTTCCAAAGATGGGAAGTTTTCGAAATTATTATAAAATTTCAGAAAATAGAAAATTTCAAACGTTTACGAAATTTCATGAGGATTTCCAAACTTTGAAATTCCTAAATCTAAAATTTATTATAATTTTAAAGTTTCCATAATTGAAAAATTTTCCGAAATTGAGATCATGACAAAGTTTTTCACAAAACAATTATTTGATTAAGTCGAACACTAACCGGCTCTGATACCACTATTGGGACCGGGTGCATGTCGACAAGGATACGAGTTCGTAAAATTTAAAATTTTTACGTGCAGCGGAAGAGTTTGCATAAAATAATTTCCTAAATTATTTTAACTTCGTATCTAGCATGCAACCTTATAGTGTATCGACATAATCATGAAATAAAAGTTTGCGGAAAAGTAAACTAATTTACTTTTATACCTCGCGTAACTTGAAGAAAGGGACGAGATCCAACCGTAGCGTCCCTTGGAAGCTTCGCCTCTATTCGCGTCCACGCCGAGTTCTCTTCGGGATGACTTCGCAAAGTCACGAGTTTTGTGCCGACGAGAACTACTAGATTCTCGGAAGGCACAACTAGAAGGACAAGAGAAAAATTAGAAACTAACCAACAAGAAGTAACGGAATCGAATTCCGAGAGGAGAGGAGTCGTTATCCGCTTCTTCTTCTTCTTGTTGTGGTTCTTCTTCTTCGTGTAGCTCACGGCAACCTTAGGGTGCGCCGGCCCTAGGGTGTGAGAGGGAGGCACCGGCCCTAAGCAAGGGGAATGGCGCCGGCCCTAATGAGAAGGAGAAGAGGAGGAGGAGAGAAGAGAAGAGAGAGAGGGAGAGAGTAATTAATCTCTTGATTAATTGATTGATATTTTTTTTAATAAAGGGCTAGCCTTTGGGTCCTTTATATAGTAGCAACTCTTTGCTAAGTCTCCCTCTAAACGGAATTAGTTATAAGAAATTTATCCTATAAATTTTCTTAACTAATTATTCCGTTTAAACCAAGTTTTATTATAAACTAATTTATAATAAAACTAATTCTTCTTCTCTTTAAATTATGGAATAAATTTTATAAGAAATTTATAAACTTTCTTATTATGGAAAAATCAATTCATAATTGATTTTATAAAATTAAAATAAACCAATTCATGGATTATTTTAATCTTCCATAAAAAGAATAAATTTCTATAAATTTATTTATATAAATTTCTTTATACAAATTTATTTATCCATAATTTATAAAACAAATCATACTAGATTTATTTTATTAATTAAACCAAAATAAACTTGGTTTATTTCCTTCATTGGCCGGCCACCCAAAGAGGGTTAACACCCTCTTTGGCCGGCCCAAACCGACCCGAACCGTCGCGAATTAAACTCATTTAATTCGCCCAAAAAGCCTTCAAAAGACTTAGCCATTTTTAGCTTCCATTGCGCCTCTGACCAACTCAGATTCGACTTATTTCTCTTGATCGGAAAATCCAATTTTCAACTCGTTTTAAATCCCTCGGATTACTCGTATTGCGTGTGACTAAATAGGCTTTCGATTTATGTTGGCCGTCTATAATTAACCCATTAATTATAGAACGATCATGAGTGGCACCTAGTAGTACATCATGATCCCCAATTAATCGAAAGATCAACGGTTTGACCCCAGAAGAAATTATTCTGAAACCCTTCAGCAGCTCTAATGAATCGTGCCTCATTCCCTTCACCACCTTATACCCACTTGGTTCAGGACACGGTCTATGGTGTCAGTCCCCACTAGGCTGACTACGTCACACCTAGCCCAAGTAGTGTCTTTCTCGTCCTTTGGATTTCTAATTACTCTCATGTATTTAAGAGACTCGCACTCTTAACATGATATGCTCTGGCCAGAGGCTTTGAGTAACAATCCGACGATAGGCCTGGGTATACATCTCCTCGCAAGGAGTGGTGAATCCTTTGTAGGCTGTTCAAACATCTTCGGGCACTTCGGCTTATACCCAATCATCCTGGGTCCACACCTCCTTGGAGATGCTTGCTTGAGATGTCAAAGTATAAGTCTCCATGACCAAGATGACTTGAACACCGCAAGTCAAAGGAACATCACACTTAAGCCACAGCAAGATCTTCATTGACATATCTACATGTAGATTCTCATATGAAGTCTTACAGCTAGTCACTCCAATGAACTAGTTCCCTTAACTAGCATCCATGTTTATCTCCGGACATCCCAATGTCACCAGCCAGTGAGAATCAGCTGATTAGAGAATAACCCATGCTAGTCTCAACAGAATTGATAGTGTCCGTTTTTATCAATTCATCGACTAGGGATATTTTCAATACTTCACATTTGCGCATTTAGAGATAATCACTAGTTGTGATCTCATCACAAATTCTCTTATGCTGTGAGTTGTATTGCGGACATTCAGTAGATGAGTTTAAGATCCCAATCAAATACACAAGCATGTATACTCAAATAGTGAATTATCATTTATTAATATAAATGTTTACATCATAAGGCGATTGCTATGAATGAAAGATGATGCCATGTTTAAGAATGAAAATGATGTCATGTTAAGAATGAAAATGATGCCATGTCTAAGAATGAAAGTGAAGAATAAAGTTAAGGTTCATGCCTTTAAGGCATAATGATGATGTTAAGTATGATGAATGAATGAATATGCTATGAATGAAAGATGATGCTTATGTCTTTAAGGCATAAATATGATAAAACGGCACGGTCGATGGTCGACGGTACGACGGTCGTGAGGACCGGTAAATGGGCCGGTAGACGGGTTGAGCCGTAACAAGTTATGCTATGTTGAAGATGCCATGAATGTCTTATGAATGATGAAGCATGTAAAGTATTTTACTTTATGGACGGGCTTGTACCGGACCGAAGTATGGGTCCAAGGGATGGGCACCTTAAGAATGCCCCGGTTCTGGACTACCGACTATGCTGTCCACGGTTCTGGCACTACCGTAGTTGTGCAACAGGGATGGGCACCTTAAGAACGCCTCGGTTCGGGGACTACCGACTATGCTGTCCTTACCCTAGTAGGTCGAGGCTAGCTACCTCGTATTTACTTAGGGATGCGTGCTTATGATGTATGTATGTGGTACAAGCCAGGGCCCAAATGATGTTATGATGATTATGTTTAAGCAAATCAAAAGTATGTTTTAAAAGTTAAGCATCCCTTATGTATATGCATTCCACCCATGCATTCATTCATGTTATGCATTAGGCTATGATGATAAGATTTTATGCTTACGTTTCATGTTAAGAAGTATGCATGAGAATGAATGATCTATGCCATGATTATGTTAAGAAGATGTTCATATGTTATGATAGGAAGAATGTTCACTATGTTCATGTTTATGCTATGATAAGAATTATGCCATGCTTAGAAGGTCTACTATGTTCATGTTTATGCCATGTATCATGCTATGCTTAGGATGTTCACTATGTTTATGTTTATGTCATGTATCATGTCATGCTCAGGATGTTCACTATGTTTATGTTTATGCCATGTATCATGCCATGCTTAGAATGTTCACCATGTTTATGTGCATGCCATGCTAAAGTGATTTAAGATGTTATGTTTTAAGTAGAGCACCAAGTAAGTTAAAGTTTCATGTGCTCATTATGAGATGATGAACGATGAATGGTTTTTGTGAGTAGGAAAGAGTCTTACTAAGCCTGTGTGCTTATAGTCTTATTTCCTTAAACCGCAGATCATTCAAGGGGACAATGATGGAAGCAGCAGGAGGGCAAGAACGCATGTGTGTAGTAGTGACTTGGCCCAGGAAACTCTATGTTTACTGTTTATGCTAGAACATCACCTTGGTTACTTATATGTCTGACTTATGGAACCTTATGATATGACGTTATGTATGACATGATATGATATGATGCTTAAATTCAATGTTAATATGCTAAGGTTCCTATGTCATTAAGTTAAGAATGGTAACAGGGCATGTATAAGTTAAAGTTATTCCGCTGCCTTATGATATCTACATGCCCTAAGCATGTTAACGTAACGCCACTTAGGAAAAAAAAAAGCGGGCGTTACAGGTTGGTATCAGAGCAGTAACCATCTCACTACACACACATCAAGCCCTCTTTCTGCAGCTTCCAAGTAAGTACCTCTTTACATATCTGATAGTAGTAAGGTGTTTTATGATTTTTAAGATATGCCAGTATGAACGATACTTATGATGAAAAGTACGTTACGAGATGTAACGACGAATGATACTTTATCTTATTTTAGGAATTAAATATTTAGAATAACATAGGGGTAGAAAAAAAAACTATAATTTATGATATTATGTATAATCTATAATAATGCCACATGTAGAAAATTATCTGATAGCCTAACCACAGGAGAATTATAACACTCTCACCTATGTTAATGTATAGCATTAGTTCCATGATATTAATACTGATATAATTAATGGTATAGGTCATATGATATAACTTAGGTAGGGACGCATAGGGTAGGGTTCTAATGATGATAACACTTATTATAGGTTATGGGTCACTGATATCTTAGATATAATATATAAGACTACCTTAAGTTATTTTATGGTAACATAATAAGTAGGATCTCACCCATTCTATAATAATCATATAACTAATATAATTCATAACTCGGGCTGAGAACTAATGTTTCAGAAGCATACTATTATTAGGTTTACCCATAATTAAAATAAGTATATAATTATGATATATGCATATAATTATATCATGGAGTTAATAATGACATTAGCCAATTATATATCAAGGAGATAATCAGAACTTCGATATATACAGTGATGCTTCCAAGCTAGGACTTGGAGCTGTACTTAGGCAGAGTGGTAAGGTCATTGCTTACGCCTCTAGGCAACTCAAGGAAAATGAGCAGAACTACCCCACTTACGACCTGGAATTGGCTGCGGTGGTTTCGCTCTTAAGATATGGAGGCATTATCTATATAGAGCACAGTGTAAGATTTATACAGACCACCAGAGTCTGCGGTACTTCTTCACTCAAAAAGACCTGAATATGAGACAACGCCGATGGCTTGAGTTGGTGAAGAACTATGACGGCGAGATCTTCTACCATCCAGCGAAGGCAAACAAAGTGGCCGATGAACTTAGCCGAAAGTCAAGTGCCACCTTGATGTCCATATCTAAGTTACCCCGACCACTCGAAAGAGAAATTATGAATTTTAGAGTTGAAGTCATCTCTGGGCGACTTTCCACTATGACAATATCACCCGCTCTATGTGAGGACATATTGGAAAAACAAAATGATGATCTCAGTCTCCAGAAAATAAAAGAGGAGATCCGAGAAGGAAAGGGGGAGGGTTTTCATATTGCCAAAGGGGGGGTATTATACCTTAGGGATCGTCTATGTGTCCCTAATGACCCGGAGGTTCGAAGGAAAATACTGACGGAAGCTCACGAAACCCCTTACTCAATGCATCCAGGATCCACCAAGATGTATCAAGATCTGAAGGAGAGGTTCTGGTGGTCCAGTATGAAGAGGGATATGGCTCAGTATGTTAGTACTTGCATGACTTGTCAGCAAGTGAAAGCAGAACATCAGCGACCCGGGGGAGTTCTGCAGCCACTCACGATTCCGGAGTGGAAATGGGAAGACATCTCTATGGATTTCATTTCAGGGCTTCCCAGGACTACAAATGGATATGATGCAATATGGGTGATTGTGGACAGGCTGACAAAGTCTGCTCACTTCTTAGCGATCAAGATGACTTACTCGGTTGAGCAACTGGCTCAATTATATGTCAAGGAAGTAATTAGGCTTCATGGAGTTCCCAAGACCATCATCTTAGATAGGGATGGTCGCTTTACTTCGCATTTTTGGGAATGCGTTCAGAAGTCTCTCGGCACTAAATTGCGATTTAGCACCGCCTTTCACCCTCAGACGGACGGGCAAACGGAACGGGTGAATCAGATATTGGAAGATATGTTGAGAGCTTGTGCCCTGGATTTCAAGGGAAGTTGGTGTCGATATCTATGCTTGGCGGAATTCGCTTACAATAATAGCTACCAAGCTACTATCGGAATGGCACCTTATGAAGCCTTGTATGGGAGGAGATGTAGGTCTCCGATTTGCTGGTACGAGGGTGGTGAAAAGAAGGAAATGGGGCTCACAACGGAGGTTCTCGATAGCGCCACCCGGGCTATACAGACTATTCGACAACGGATAGAGACTGCTCAGAGCCGGCAGAAGAGTTATGCCGATGTCCGGCGTAGACCACTGGAATTTAATGCTGGAGATTGGGTATTTCTCAAAGTGGCTCCTATGAAGGGAGTGACCAGATTTGGGAAGAAAGGAAAATTAAGTCCGCGCTATGTGGGGCCATACCTGATCATGAAAAGAGTCGGTAAGGTGGCATATGAGCTGGAGCTGCCTCCAGAGATGTCAGCTATCCATAACGTATTCCATGTGTCCCTGCTGAAAAAGTGTATCCCAAATATGGACCAAGTGATCGAGCCACAGACGGTGCAAGTGCAAGAGGACCTAAGCTATGAGAGCAGACCCATCCAGATTTTGGACAGGGAAATCAAGAAGCTGAGGAGTAAGGAAGTGCCCTTAGTCAAGGTCCTATGGCAAAGTCAACGGTTCGAAGAAGCTACCTAGGAGCGCGAGGACGAGATGAGGCGCAAGTACCCGGAGTTATTCTAAGTTCTAGGACGAACTTTCACGAGGTATGGGGGATTGTAACGACCCAGAAAATTCTCTTAATATTTTCTTAAAATATTAAGCATGTTTAAATAATTTTCCAAGGGACCTAGAAATATTAAGGAGAACTTTGGCGTAGAAAATCCATGTTTTCTCATTTAAATTGAGAAAACTAAGTACCAATGAGCTTTAAAATGAGCTTTAAATGGGCTCCAAAAATGGGTATTAATTAGGTAAAATTAATATAAATTAGGTAAAATTAATATAAATATAAAAGAATTTTATTTAGGAATATTGGCATAATTATGGGTGATTTTAGGGGGATTTTCAGAATTTAGGAAATAAAAATAATAAAATAAATGAAATGAAAATAAAATAAAAATAAAGGTGCATGAGCCAAGGATTTAACCTTGGACCTCTTGTACAACCATGTAAGCCTTAACCAACTCACCTAGCAAGGGATTTCTATAAGGAAATGAAGTGGATGTAAGTTAAGATTAAGAAGAAGATGAAGAGTCATGGAGAGACTCTTCATTTACCTTCTTAATGGGCTATTAAAGGGGGGTTTTGGGAGTTACCTCTTCTTCCCATTACTTGCATATTCAAACCCCTTCCTCCCCTCATTCTATCCGACCACCCTTGGAAGGTTTTACCCTTGGAAAAGCTTCCACCAAGGTTCCATCTCCTAGATCTAAGGTCTTCACAAGAATACAAGGACAAGGGGGCTCTAGTATCCAAAGATCTTACCATTTTCTTCTCTTCCAAGGTTCGAAAAATCAAGAAACCCAAGGTAAGACTCCCTCACCTGTGGTATAATAGTTCCCTATGATTTCCATGATTTTTAGCATGATATATTGGTTAGTTTTCGAATTTGATGTTGAAAGGAAAGAAAACCAAGACCCTCATGCTTAAGGGTTTCGGCCACCATGTTTTACAGGTCTATAATTATTATAAAAATCATGATAATGTTATTTAATGTTCACTTATGATGTGTAGAGGTTAAGTACAATTTTTGGGAATTTTTGGAGCACCCTAGGACACCCTAGGGTTTCGGCCAACATGAAAGAAACAAAACTAAGAACCCTAAGTTTAAGGGTTTTGGCCACCATGATTTATAGGTCTATAATTATGCCAAAAATCTTGAAAATGTTATTTAATGTTCCCTTATGATGTGTAGAGGTTAAGTATAATTTTTGGGAATTTTTGGAGTACCCTAGGACACCCTAGGGTTTCGGCCAACATGAAAGAAACAAATCTAAGAACACTAAGTATAAGGGTTTCGGCCACCATGATTTAAAGGTCTATAATTAAGCCAAAAATCTTGATAATGTTAATTTATGTTCCCTTATGAAGTGTGGAGGTTAAGTATAATTTCTAGGAATTTTTGGATTACCCTAGAGACCCCATATGTTTCGGCCAACCTCAAGGACCCAAGGGTTAGGGTTGAGCCTTTAACTTCAAGTACATGTTTATGTGTTGCCATGATAAGTATGATAAGTTTATGTTCAGGATATGAATGATGTCATGATAAGAATGATAGGGTTATGATCATGATAAAAATGATGCTATGATATGTTAGGTTCATGATATGAATGATGCCATGTTAAGTATGTTACGTTTATGTTTAAGAATGAAAATGATGTCATGTTTAAGAATGAAAATGATGCCATGTTTAAGAATGAAAATGATGCCAAGTTAAGAATGAAAATGATGCCATGTTTAAGAATGAAAATGATGCCATGTTAAGAATGAAAATGATGCCATGTCTAAGAATGAAAGTGAAGAATGAAGTTAAGGTTCATGCCTTTAAGGCATAATGATGATGTTAAGTATGATGAATGAATGAATATGCTATGAATGATGATGAATGAAAGATGATGCTTATGTCTTTAAGGCATAAATATGATAAAACGACACGGTCGATGGTCGACGGTACGACGGTCGTGAGGACCGGTAAATGGGCCGGTAGACGGGCCGAGCCGTAACAAGTTATGCTATGTTGAAGATGCCATGAATGTCATGAATGATGAAGCATGTAAAGTATTTTACTTTATGGATGGGCTTGTACCGGACCGAAGTATGGGTCCAAGGGATGGGCACCTTAAGAATGCCCCGATTCTGGACTACCGACTATGCTGTCCACGGTTCTGGCACTACCGTAGTTGTGCAACAGGGATGGGCACCTTAAGAACGCCTCGGTTCGGGGACTACCGACTATGCTGTCCTTACCCTAGTAGGTCGAGGCTAGCTACCTCGTATTTACTTAGGGATGCGCGCTTATGATGTATGTATGTGGTACAAGCCAGGGCCCAAATGATGTTATGATGATTATGTTTAAGCAAATCAAAAGTATGTTTTAAAAGTTAAGCATCCCTTATGTATATGCATTCCACCCTTGCATTCATTCATGTTATGCATTAGGCTATGATGATAAGATTTTATGCTTACGTTTCATGTTAAGAAGTATGCATGAGAATGAATGATCTATGCCATGATTATGTTAAGAAGATGTTCATATGTTATGATAGGAAGAATGTTCACTATGTTCATGTTTATGCTATGATAAGAATTATGCCATGCTTAGAAGGTCTACTATGTTCATGTTTATGCCATGTATCATGCTATGCTTAGGATGTTCACTATGTTTATGTTTATGTCATGTATCATGCCATGCTCAGGATGTTCACTATGTTTATGTTTATGCCATGTATCATGCCATGCTTAGAATGTTCACCATGTTTATGTGCATGCCATGCTAAAGTGATTTAAGATGTTATGTTTTAAGTAGAGCACCAAGTAAGTTAAAGTTTCATGTGCTCATTATGAGATGATGAACGATGAATGGTTTTTGTGAGTAGGAAAGAGTCTTACTAAGCATGTGTGCTTATAGTCTTATTTTCTTATACCGCAGATCATTCAAGGGGACAATGATGGAAGCAGCAGGAGGGCAAGAACGCATGTGTGTAGTAGTGACTTGGCCCAGGAAACTCTATGTTTACTGTTTATGCTAGAACTTCACCTTGGTTACTTATATGTCTGACTTATGAAACCTTATGATATGACGTTACGTATGACATGATATGATATGATGATTAAATTCAAAGTTAATATGCTAAGGTTCCTATGTCATTAAGTTAAGAATGGTAACAGGGCATGTATAAGTTAAAGTTATTCCGCTGCCTTATGATGTCTACATGCCCTAAGCATGTTAACGTAACGCCGCTTAGGAAAAAAAAAGGGGGCGTTACAGTACCTTGGGCATCGGCTGCACCACGGGATATTAGAATTTTGGGTACTTGGTTGGGTGTGTGCGTCCCAGACCAAGCCTAAGTATCCCGGACTTTGGCTTCCCCGCGAGGTATTAGGGTTTGGGTACTTGGTCGGGCGTGTGCATCCCAGACCAAGCCTAAGTACCCCGGGCATCGGCTGCACCGTGAGGTATTAGGGTTTCGGGTACATGGTAGGGCGTGTGCATCCCAGACCAAGCCTAAGTACCCCAAGCATCGGCTGCACCGCGAGGTATTAGGATTTTGGGTACTTGGTCGGATTTGTGCTTCCCAGACCAAGACTAAGTGCCCCGAACATCGACTGCACCGCAAGGTATTAGGGTTTTGGGTACTTGGTTGGGCGTGTGCATCCCAGACCAAGCCAAAGTACCCGAGCATTGGCTGCACCGTGAGGTATTAGGGTTTTGGGTACTTGGTCGGGCGTGTGCATCCCAGACCAAGCCTAAGTACCCCAGGCATCGGCTGCACCCGGGGTATTAGGGTTTTGGGTACTTGGTTGGGCGTGTGCATCCCAGACTAAGCCTAAGTACCCCAGGCATCAGCTGCACTGAGGGGTATTAGGGTTTTGGGTACTTCGTTGGGCATGTGCATCCCAGACCAAGACTAAGTACCCCGGGCATTGGTTGCACCGCGAGGTATTAGGGTTTTGGGTACTTGGTTGAGCGTGTGCATACCAGACCAAGCCTAAGTACCCCGGGCATCGGCTGCACCACGGGGTATTAGAGTTTTGGGTACTTGGTTGGGCGTGTGCATCCTAGACCAAGCCTAAGAACCCTGGGCATCGGTAGCACCGCAAGGTATTAGGGTTTTGGGTACTTGGTCGGGCGTGTGCATCCCAGACCAAGCCTAAGTACCTCGGGTATCAGCTGCACCGTGAGGTATTAGGGTTTTGAGTACTTGGTCGGGCGTGTGCATCCCAGACCAAGCCTAAGTACCCCGGGTATCGGCTGCATCGCGATGTATTAGGGTATTGGGTACTTGGTCGGGCGTGTGCATCCCAGACCAAGCCTAAGTACGCCGGACATCAGCTGCACCGCGAGGTATTATGGTTTTGACTCTTCCGGTAGTACGTTGCTATTCTTGAGAAGGTGTCACCTTTTATTGCTTGAGTTTGCTACAAGGCAGAAAAAAAACACAAAAGGACATTTATTATATAATGCAAATCTTACCGGGACAGGGAGAGTCAGAGATAATTGCCTAGCCCGGGCCTCCCTAATACTAGCCCTTCTCCTTATGTGCATGACCTCCTTCAGCTAGCCCTCAAGACCCCTTAGGTTCTTCCGGGACGCTGTTCGGACCTCCCCGCTGTAGCATCGTCGAGATACCAGCTGATCTCCCCTGACTTCCACCACCCGATCGTCTATTGGGAACTTTATCTTCTGGTGTACACAAAGACCACTGCCTGAAAAGTACTGAGCGCAGGTCGGCCCAAGATGGCATTGTAAGAGGAGGGCGCATCCACGATCAAGAAGGGAGTCCTTTTGGTCCTCTCCAGTGCATCACTTCCCAAGGCGAGCGACAGGGTAATCTGTCCTGTCGGTTGTACTCGATACCGCGTAAAGCCAAACAGTGGGGTCGATATCGGGAGCAGTTCCTCTTCATCGATCTGCATCTGCTCGAAAGCCGCTTTATACAAGATGTTCACGGAACTCCCTGTGTCCATAAAGATGCGCTTAACCTCGTAGTTAGCGATATGAGCTACGATCACTATGGCGTCTTCATGGGGATCTTCCACTTCTTCCTGGTCGGCGAGCCCAAAAGATATTGTAGGGCCGGGTTCCTGACTCCGACTGGTTCCAATTGAGTAGTTTTCCAATCGCCGGGTATGAAACTTCCTCGCCCGGTTGGAGTCCCCTCTAGTAGATCCTCCGGAGATGACTCCCTCATGACCTGAGGGCGGACCACGCATGGGGGCTTTGCCCTTCTGGGGGTCTCTTTCTAAGGAGAGAGATCTTCGGGGGGGGGGGGGTGGGGGGGTGGGGGGGTGGGTGGGTCCCCGACTCCTACCTCGCGATCGTGATCGAGATCGATGCCGAGCCTCATTTTCCCCGGCATGCTATCGCCGAGGAGAAAAGCTTCACCTTGGCGACCGTCTGCGATACCTCGACTTATTCCACTTTCTTCGAGGTTTGGTGTCTGCCTCCTCACCGAACTTCTTCTTCAAGGCGTGACACTCCTCAGTGGAATGTGTCAAGATGGCATGGTAACCACAGTACCTTGGTAATGGCTCTAGCTGCTCGGTGTCTACCGTCTTAACCAGCCGACGCGTTCCAGCCTACTGGTCCTTCTCGGGGTGAAGATCTTTTCCCCGAGCTAGGGTCGGGGGCTCCCTTCTCTCTGATCGGGGAGCCATCGGAGGGGGGGGGACTCCAACTGGATCTTTACGACGGACATAGTGTACTTCTTCCACATTGACATGCTTGACGGAGCATCCCAGAAAATCATCGAAACTGGCGGGGGGCTTCTTTACCAAGGATCCGAAGAAGTCTGCTTCAGTGAGCCCTTGGGTGCAGGCACTGATGAGTATCTCTGATGTTGCGTTGGGCACGTCTTGCGCCACCCGGTTGAACCTCTGGATGTACTCCTTGAGTGGTTCCTTAGGCTTCTACTTGAGGGCGAATAGATTAAGTGTCGTCTTCTGGTAGCAACGACTGCTCGCGAAATGGTGGAGGAAGGCTGTTCTAAACTTCGCGAAGGAGTTGATGGAACCTTGCGACAGCCTCTGGAACCACCGCTGAGCTACTCCGGACAGGGTGTTTAAGAACACCTGACACTTCAGACCGTAAGTATACTAGTGCAAGAGTGCATCATTCTCAAATTTACAGACGTGATCTTCTGGATCCGTCTTCCCATCATACTCGGGGATCCTCGACCCAAGAAATTGCTTGGGCATGGGGTCTTCGACAATCTCGGATGAGAAGTGGGTAAAGGGAACCTTATTGGAGGTTTTAGGTTCATCCCTCTTTCCCAGTTCCTCTCCGTGCCTCTGGGCGCTGGAGGCCACCGAGTAGGCATTCTCAATGTCTCCGGGGGACTCTCTTTGGGGTCCCAGGGCTGCTCCGTCCTGTAACCCCACCAGGGTGATGGATCTCCGTGAATGCGAGACGGAGACTCTGGGGATTGTAAGATGTGTATACTGAAAGACATGAGTTTCTTTATATGAACATCTTTATTATGAAAAGAAAATCACAACTATACTAGGTGCTTGTTTACATTAGTACATGCATGAAGTCCAATACTACACATTGTAGATAACATGATGTGTGGTGATATATGGAAGATCGTGTTATTAGTTCCCTGCCTAGTATAAGTAGAGGCTCACAACCGAGATGGAATTGGACAACCCATCGGAATGGTTGTAGTGTAATTAGGTGTGGTCGGTCTTGACCATAGAATTACACTAGTGTGCTTTAAGTACATTGAGCAGGACCAAAACCCGAGGTTATCCAATTTATACTGACTTGATAATTGGATAGGATCTCAGTTTATATTATGGAGTACGATCCCTTAATCCTGAAATAATAACGGGCATATATTATTAATTATTATTTCTTTAATTTACCAATGGGCGAGATCTATTCTACTAGATCGATAGACCCGGTAAGTTGGGAGATAATATTAATAATATGGTGTGTCATTGATTATTGACGGAATCCGTGTCCTGGTGAGTCGGGATGATGATGCCCCCTTGATGAGCTCAAAAGGTTCATCGTGCTAAACCCTGCAGGTGGATTTGATCCGGCACGATGATAAAGTTGAGTGGTACTAGTCAAGGACTCAGAGGTTAATTAATTTAAATTATCAGTAATTTAATTAATTAACGGGCATTCGAGATCTTAAACACGGAGGATGGACGACTCGTAATATGTGGAGCCCATATGAAAATATGGGGGTTGGTGAGGAAGTTCTATTAAGATCCTTTAATAGAATGGATCTTAATTAATGGATCGGGTTTAGATCCATTAGTGGACCAAGATCCAACTCCTCCTCTTGGTCCCTACCTTAGCCCTATAAATACCCTATGAGATCAAGAAACCAAGGGGTAATCCAAGAGTTAACACCCTAAGCCTCTCTCCTCTCCTCTCTCTCTTCCTTCTCTCCTAGGGTTCGGTCGGCGCCAATAAGAAGAAGAGGAGAGTTTCTCCTTGGTTCTTCTTCTCTCCTACACTATACTTTGGCTGGGGATCACAGAGACAGGGTAGAGGAGACCTCTACCTTTTGTGGTGCTCACCGTGGGTGGAGAGGCGGTCGACGGCTGGAAGAAGGCGGCGCAAGCCTTCCTTGCGGCGGCGGCGGCGCAAGGCTGAGGGTGAAGGGGTTTGCGGGCTGGTTTGGGCATGGAATCCTTCTTCATCTTCTTCTCCTTCTTCTCAAGGTGAGCAGCTGGTCCGGAGGCCTTGGTGCAGCTCCGGTGGGTGGCGGTGCAAAGGGAGAGGAAGAAGGGGTCGGCGGCTAGGGAAACCCTAGGTTGGGGTTTCCCTTATTCGGCCAAGGTGAGAAGAAGAGCTCTTTTGGAGGCTTTTGTGATCTCGGATCGTGGTAGATCGTCGCCCACATGACGTCCGCGAAGGGAGGGACATAAGGTAGAAGACCGCGAGGTGATCGGGAAGGTATATCTTTCCCTATGCTCTTTTAATTAACCTTATGTCGATTATGTGCCATGATTATTCGTCTCATCATTTTATGTTTGTTATTTAATTATTTTGATTGCGAATCATAGTAAATAATTACTTAACTGGACCCCGACCATAAACACAAAAGCCGACGATCAACTCGTCGCCTTTTCCGCGGTCGAACGGTCGAGCAAATTACAAGGCCAATTTTGGTAATTGGCTAAGTTGTAATTTAGATCGTTCGATACGGCACGTGACGGTCGATGGGAGACAGGTCTTCATTCAGATAAAATTTTAATCCATAGACATGGAGAGGTCTCTCGGATCGACTAGGTATTCACTAAGGAAACCCGCCAAACCATACCCTACAATTGGTATCAGAGCTGAGGTTTCCGACTTTGTGTGTTTAGGATTGGTTAATTTTTGCATTATTTCATACATTTTATTTTGCTGGATGATGTGTGGATGTGCGTAGGCTAACTTTGTGTTGTAGGCATGAGATTCCAACTTCGTGGCTAAATATGTGTTGTGTGATTGATTTGTAAATTTTTGTAATTAATTAATCCTCGGGGTTGACGAGGCTAAGTATTTAATTTTTGTAATTAAATACGACACATGTTTAGCCAAGTTTTTTATTTACAGTTGATCTAGAATTCATGTACACTCCTTCGGGGAGTATAGGATCAATGATGTAAATAATAAGCTATTCATTTCGGCTCGGAGATCCCTCAAGGCAGCATGCGCAGAAGGAAGGGAGGAGCGGACGAAGTGACGACACGACTGGAGGCGCATAAGAGACCAAGGGCCATGAAAGTTGGAAAATCTAGGATTTTCTTTATTTTATTTTCATGTTATTGGTTATGAGCTTGGTTGTGTGGTAGTGCTAGAAAATTCCTCGAGATAAATTACTAAGTGGGAGAGGGACCCTAAGGGTCCCGCGGCTTCCATTATAATTCGACAAGTGATGCGAACAAGTCTGCGCGTCGGCTCTGAGTGCCTTCCTCCCCATCGGATGGACTTGTTCTGCAGATCACTGGGTCGAAAAAGACTATAGAAAATTATTAAAGTGCATGTGTACTTCCCCATCGGAAGGTACACAATCGGAAATAATTTTCTTATTGTCGTGTAATGGTGCACACTTAGATGCGAATAATAGTATCCTCCCCATCGGAGTCACTGCTATTATTTTGCAGAGCCGAAGTAGACCAACTATTGATCTTACTTGTCAAAAAGTTAGGTTGACAAGATAGTATGATCGATGGGTAAAACCTCCTCTTACGAATGTAGGGATTCGTATATGTCTACACCATCGCGGCATGCGAATTTCTCGGTATATATGGGAGTTGGTTGATTTCGAAAATTAATTGTTTTGAGGAATCAATTTATTTTCGATTTCTAAAGTAGTGTATGTTGTGATTCTCAGGTTTTTCATAATGGCCTTTGCCCCACTAGCAACAATTCTTAAGGACAATAAATTTACTGGCCCAAACTATATAGACTAGAAGAGGAACCTTGACATTGTCCTCACTACCGAGGAGTACAAATTTATACTCTTCGAGGAATGTCCAGAAGGGCCTAGAGAGGACTCTGGTGAAGAGTTGAGGGAGCATTATAAGAAGTGGAAAAAGGTAGATGAGATGGCGCGGTGCTACATTCTGGCATCTATGTCGAATGTGCTGCAACATCAGCATCAAGCCATGACCACTGCTAGTGACATGATGCTGAACCTCAAAGATATCTTCGGGCACTAAGGTCGAGCTGCTAGACAAACCGCGATGAAGAGTCTAATGTCGACCACTATGGTCGAAGGGACACCCGTAAGGGATCATGTCCTAAAGATGATGGCTCACATCAATGAGATTGAGGTACTGGGAGCCCAGATCGACGGGGAATCCCAGGTCAATATTATACTCCAATCTCTGCCAAGGAGTTTTGAGTCGTTCAGGCTCAACTATAATATGAACAAAAGGGAGTATACATTGGGTGAACTGCTAAGAGAACTCCAGGCGGCAAAGGCCCTCTTTCGTCAGAACTCACAGGCCTTAGTGACTCAAAGGGTTTCTTCTTCTGAGCTAAAAGGCAGGAAGAAGAAGAAACAAGGAGGGTTCAAGAAGGCAGCATCATCTCAAGGACCCCGGACTGGCGTGAAGAAGCCGAAAGGCAAGTACTTCACGTGCAAGCAAACTGGGCATTGGAAGGCGGACTGTCCCCGTCATCAAAGGAAAGGTATTTCTTCAGCCTTAGTCGTTGAAACATGTTTAGCGGTGCTATCTACCAGTACCTGGTGTGTAGATACGGGAGCCACTGACCATGTCTGTAATACTCTACAGGCGTTCCAGGAAACCCGACGGCTAGCGGATGAAGAAATCGTGGTCTACATGGGCGATGCTACAAAGGTGACAGTCGTTGCAGTGGGAGTTTTCTATTTATCTTTTGAGAGAAATAAAGTATTAGTTCTAAGATATTGTCTTTTTATACCCTCATTTAGAAAGAATCTGATTTCGGTTTCTAAGTTAATAAAGGATGGATATTCTATTGCTTTTAGTAATAAAGTTGTTATTAAGAGAAATAGAGAGATTATCTGTTCTGGTACAATGGTTGGCAATCTGTATACTCTAGAACCAATAACTCCCACGATGCACACTGAAGTAAATAGCTCATCATCTAACTTGAATGAGAGAAAGGAGCCTTCTAAGATGAATCAGACATATCTTTGGCACCTTAGACTTGGTCATATTAACCTTAGTAGGATTCAGAGGTTGATAGTCGATGGGCCCCTGGGTTCATTGGTGGTGGAGGATCTCCTGACCTGTGAGTCTTGCTTGGAAGGTAAGATGACCAAGAGGTCTTTCAAGGCTAAGGAGTATAGGGCCAAAGATGTGTTAGAACTGATTCATTTTGATTTGTGTGGTCCCATGTCAATCCAGGCTAGAGGAGGCTTTGAATATTTCGTCACTTTCATTGATGATTATTCAAGGTATGGGTACATTTACCTGATGCGCCGCAAGTCTGAACGCTTTGATAAGTTCAGAGAATTCAAGGCTGATGTGGAGAAACATCGAGGTAAGAGTATCAATACACTACGATCAGATCGTGGTGGCGAGTACCTCTTTGGAGAGTTTAGGACCTATTTATCAGAAGCTGGGATTCAGTCCTAGCTAACTGCACCCGATACACCCCAACAGAACGGAGTTGCAGAAAGAAGGAATAGGACTCTTATGGGAATGGTTAGGTCAATGATGAGCTATTCAGACTTACCTGATTCGTTCTGGGGATACGCTCTAGAAACGGCATCGTACATACTAAACTTGATTCCATCTAAGTCAGTCCCTCATACTCCCACAGAACTGTGGACTGGGCACAAGCCCAGTGTAGGACATGTTAACATTTGGGGTAGTCCAGCACATGTGATGAAGGGAGATACTGATATGTTGGAATCTCGTACGGAGGTACATCTGTTCGTAGGCTATCTTAGAGGAACAAAGGGTGGTATGTTCTATAGTCTTAAGGATCAGAAGGTAATTGTTAGCACAAATGCCAGATTCTTGGAAGAGGACTATGTGATGAACCATAAGCCGAAAAGTAGACTAGTGCTTGAAGAGTTAAGAGGGGAGGTTCCGACCTTAGGACCAATTGTACAAGAGGATACACCACAAGTAACTGCACCGCATGTTGTTGATGCAGTCTGGCCCTGATTGTTGTTTTGGTGTTGACACCGATTTTAGTTTAGGTTGATGATTATGATTATGGTTAAGTCTTGATCGGGGAATTGGCATGGTATGGAAAATCCTAGCTTGGAGGGCTAGGTGTTGGAAAATCCTAACCTGGAGGGTTAGGTGTGGAAAATCCTAGCTTGGAGGGCTAGGTGTTGAAAAGTCCTAATTCGGAAGGGTTGGGTGAAAATTCCTAGCTTGGAGGGCTAGATGAAAAGTCCTAACTTGGAGGGTTAGGTGAAAAGTCCCAACTTGGAGGGTTAGGTGAAAAATCCTGGCTTGGAGGGTCAGGTCCTAGCTTGGAGGGCTAGGTGTGGAAAGTTCTAACTCGGAAGGTTGAGTGAAAAGTCCTAGCTTGGAGGGCTAGGTGAAAAGTCCTAACTTGGAGGGTTAGGTGAAAAGTCCCAACTTGAGGGTTGGTGAAAAATCCTGGCTTGGAGGGTCAGGTCCTAGCATGGAGGGCTAGGTTGGATGAAACCCTAGTTTGGAGGGCTATGTTGGAGCCCCTGGATCGGTCTGGTGACCGATCAGGGAGTTGGCACGGTGGTCCTTCGTGGATCGGTCTGGTGACCGATCCAGCGATGACTGATCGGTCTGGTGACCGATCAGGGAGTATGCGTTTCACCCACTGCTTGGCTCCTGATCGGTCTGGTGACCGATCAGGGAGCACACAGTGAGGTTGAGTTCCCCTACTGATCTGCTCCTGATCGGTCTGGTGACCGATCTGGATCACTGTGCAGATCGTTCTGGAGAACGATCCAGGGTCGCAAGTTCCTCACTATGATCGATCAGGACGGAGCCTGATCAGTCTGGTCATGACCTGATCGATCAAGTGACCGATCAGGAGGCTTCCTGATCGGTTGGGTGACCGATCAGGAGGTTTGGACTGCGAAACTCAGAAATCGCCCGGAAAAGGGGTGGATCGGTCTGGTGATCGACCCATAACCTGGGATCGGTCTGGTGATCGATCCAAGAGAGTCGCAAAGAAATCGCGATTTCTAATTGAGCGTTGGGGACCAATCAGGACGGAGCCTGATCGGTCTGAACCCAGCCTGATCGGTCTAGTGACCGATCAGGAGACCCTCTCATCGGTCCGGTGACCGATCACTTTAATTCAAAATGCACTGTCAAACGCTCTGATCGCGTCTGAACATATCCGATTTTCTGCGCTTAATCTCTGATGCTTGATTTTCTATTTGATATACTGCTCTAATGGTCTGATTAAGCTGCAGGTGACAAGGAAGGATTCAAACACTCAAGGAGAGTCAATGGAGACCTTTCCTTGGAGCAGGTTTGTCCGTTTTCCATCTCAGGTTGCAACGGCTGGAGCTGCAGACTAGAGCTGCTGACTGGAGCTTGGCTGAGGGAAGCTCAGGGAGTCCAGGGAGAGCTCAGTGGTAGCTGGCGTTGGCAGGTAAGCTGTAGCGACCCGCCTTCTTCTACCTTAGACGGATCGTTACTTTTCTCTACTTCTCGACTTTAGATACATGACTAAAAATGCGGAAATCTTTTTTTTTTAAACTTTTAAATTCATCTAACAATCATATTCTAACTTAAGCAATCATGCATATTAACATATCACACTTACTATCTCAAAAGCTCGCAATTGGTACACTTGAAGCTTGCCTCGCCCAACTCAAACTGCAGGTATCAGTCGACTGATACTGTATCAGTCGACTGATAGGCCTGTAATTCGAAACTCAGGTTTCGGCCAGTTACTTCACAGCTCCTCCAAACCTATAATTTCGAGCCATATGGAATCATGACACCATTTCTACACTCTATGACAGTTTTCTAATGAGTTTAGCCAATCAAAACGAATCCATAAACTTGAAATTTGGACTTTTGCGAAAGAAAATAAACTATTCAAGATATATGAACTTTAACACTAAAGTTTGTACCAATCTTGACTTCTATACATTCATAACACCAAATACATGTTCTATGACCTTGCTAAAGCATTATGAAATGTGAATGCAACTTTTCTAAACATTTATAAGCAATAAAACTTAATTCAAAGGGAATTTGATACTATTTTGGCACATGTGTCTATTTTCCTAACAAAGTATCAATATCTCCATCTACTTACATTTCCACTCATCTAATGCAAGCATAAGAATATATAAGCTAAATGAAATGACATGAAATCTTTACTCTAAGAAATTGAGCATGTAAAACTGTCCAAAGCTTAAATGTTCGCTAAACTCCATAAAGCAAGGACTTGAAATTTGAATAAACTATAACATTGTAATTTAAATAACTAAATTGTCTCGTCTCAAAGATCTCTCCAAAATCAGCCACCACACACACTTTACTCAGCACCGCCTCGTCGCCTTCCTTCAGAATTGCTTGCCTTTACCTTTATCTGCAGTAAGAGGAAATGCAACTAGTAAGCAAAAAGCTTAGTAAGTACTATCTAGCTCACAAAATCTCGAAATGTGCAAACATGCTTCTAGAACAATATGAAAATCATATGAGATACTAATATGCTTGAAAGGAAACTAAGAACATGTATAACTCAAAACATGCATACTCAAGCAATAATAAATCTCAATTTACTTTTCTTGGCTCAACTTGAAACTTTAGCTATTCTTTAACTTTTGAAAACTTTCTTAAACTTTAGAAAAACTTTGCTAAAGCATATACTTGAAAATAATAATCACTTGGATCCACTGAAGACGTAAGTACCATCTCATATGCGCGTTCCCTAAAAGGTTGGGGTAGTGAGCCACCAATCCTAATAGAGCAGACCTTGGTCTACCAGGGCCAAGACCTTGGAATTGGATACCTGGATTTCTTTAACGACGCTCTTGGACGCCGGGTACTGGCCTTATATAATAAAATAGCTTTTCTTTCTTTTCTTTCTTATCTGTAAATGCCTTGGCATTTTCTGGAGCACCTTGCGTGCTAAAATCCCTAAGTCTTGACTTTTGGGGATTTCTTAAGGCCTTGGCCTTTTCTTTTCTTATCTTTATCTTTTCTTTTCTTTTCTCATAGCTTTTCTTGGACCCTAAACTCACATAGGGTATTAATCAACATATATATAAGCATATAATGAACTAAGATCACATGCAAAAACTCAAACAAAAAGAAAATATCTCTTTTAAAAACTTTTAAAGGAAATTCTCGCGGAAAAACCGCCTCTTACTGCAGGTGAGCAGTACTTACATTGATATCTTGGACTTACAACCAAGATTGACGTCTAGAGCTCGGGAGAAACTTGAGATCTCGGAGAATTCTTCACGCCTACGCGTTCCTCTCGTCGCGGGGATCCCGAATATAGGAATATCTCTCGGAGGAGAGCTTTGGCCGGCCCTCGAGGGCTTGGTGTTGGTCGGCGTCGCCCAAGAGAGGCGAGGAGGTCGGCGTGAGGGTTTGGAGAGGAGAGAAATAAAACTTCTCTCTTTAATTATCTATTTATACCTATGGGGCGGATCGACCTAACTACCCCTTAAATATAAGTCTCTCCACCCTTTGTTGTGCTTGATACCCTAGCCTGGCTGGTCGCGCGCTTGCCTGGTTTCGTGCAGGTCGCGGCTTCGAACTCCCCTGCTGCCCTTATGTGGTTTTTCCCCTTTTTTTCTTTTTTCTTCTTTTTTAAAATACTAAACGGACTCGGAAAATTCCATAAAAATATTCTAAAAATCCCTAAAAATATCTAGAATATTTCTAAACCATTTTTAAATAATTCTAAGGACTTTAAGAACTAAAAAGGGGAATTTTGGGGCGTTACAATCCCCCATACCTTATAAAAAGTTCGTCCTCGAACTTAGAATAATTCTGGATATCTTTCTCTCATGCTGTCCTCACGTTCCCAAGTAGCCTCCTCATGCTTTTGATTCTGCCAGATGACCTTTACTAGTGGCACTTCTTTGTTTCTTAATCTTTTAACTGCTTTGTCCACTATTTGTGTCGGTCTGCTCTCATAGCTAAGATCTTCTTGAATCTGTACTGACTGAGGCTGAATCACTTGGCTAGGGTCGTGAACACACTTCTTTAGCATAGAGACATGAAATGTACTGTGGATAGCTGACATATCCTCTGGTAAGTCCAGCTCATAGGCTACCTTCCCAACTCTCTTTATAATCTCATAGGGTCCTATGTAGCGAGGACTTAGCTTGCCCTTCTTGCCAAATCTCACCACTCCCTTCATGGGAGCGACCTTGAGAAATACTGAATCTCCAACTTGGAATTCAAGTGGCCTACGGCGTGTGTCAGCATAACTCTTCTGTCTGTTAGTAATATGAGAGAAGTGTCCTAAGGCAATCGTCTTATGATGTAAACATTTATTTTAATAAATGATAATTCACTATTTGAGTATACATGTTTTGTGTATTTGATTGGGATCTTAAACTCATCTACTGAATGTCCGCAATACAACTCACAGCATAAGAGAATTTGTGATGGGATCACAACTAGTGATTATCTCTAATGTGCAATTGTGAAGTATTGAAATTATCCCTAGTCGATGAATTGATAAAAATGGACACTATCAATTCTGTTGAGACTAGCATGGGTTATTCTCTAATCAGCTGATTCTCACTAGCTGGTGACATTGGGATGTCCGGAGATAAACATGGATGCTAGTTAAGGGAACTAGTTCATTGGAGTGACTGGCTGTAAGACTTCATATGGGAATCTACATGTAGATATGTCAATAAAGATCTTACTGCGGCTTAAGTGCGATGTTCCTTTGACTTGCGGTGTTCAAGTCATCTTGGTCATGGAGACTTATACTTTAACATCTTAAGCAAGCATCTCCAAGGAGGTGTGGACCCGGGATGGTTGGGTATAAGCCGAAGTGCCCGAAGATGTTTGAACAGCCTACAAAGGATTCACCACTCCTTGCGAGGAGATGTATACCCAGGCCTATCGTCGGATTGTTACTCAAAGCCTCTGGCCAGAGCATATCATGTTAAGAGTGCGAGTCTCTTAAATACATGAGAGTAATTAGAAATCCAAAGGACGAGGAAGACACTACTTGGGCTAGGTGTGACGTAGTCAGCCTAGTGGGGACTGACACCATAGACCGTGTCCTGAACCAAGTGGGTATAAGGTGGTGAAGGGAATGAGGCACGATTCATTAGAGCTGCTGAAGGGTTTCAGAATAATTTCTTCTGGGGTCAAACCGTTGATCTTTCGATTAATTGGGGATCATGATATACTACTAGGTGCCACTCATGATCGTTCTATAATTAATGGGTTAATTATAGACGGCCAACATAAATCGAAAGCCTATTTAGTCACACGCAATACGAGTAATCCGAGGGATTTAAAACGAGTTGAAAATTGGATTTTCCGATCAAGAGAAACAAGTCGAATCTGAGTTAGTCAGAGGCGCAATGGAAGCTAAAAATGGCTAAGTCTTTTGAAGGCTTTTTGGGCGAATTAAATGAGTTTAATTCGCGACCGGTTCGGGTCGATTTGGGCCGGCCAAAGAGGGTATTATCCCTCTTTGGGTGGCCGGCCATTAAAGGAGATTAAACCAATTTAATTGGTTTAATTAATAAAATAAACCTAGCGCGGTTTGTTTTATAAATTATGGATAAATAAATTTGTATAAAGAAAATTTATATAAATAAATTTGTAGAAATTTATTCTTTTTATGGAAGTTAAAATAATCCATGAATTGGTTTATTTTAATTTTATAAAATCAATTATGAATTGATTTTATCATAATAAGAAAGTTTATAAATTTCTTATAAAATTTATTCCATAATTTAAAGAGAGAAAAGAATAAGTTTTATTATAAATTAGTTTATAATAAAACTTAGTTTAAACGGAATAATTAGTTAAGAAAATTTATGGGATAAATTTCTTATAACTAATTCCGTTTAGAGGGAGACTTAGCAAAGAGTTGCTACTATATAAAGGACCCAAAGGCTAGCCCTTTATTCACAACATCAATCAATTAATCAAGAGATTAATTATCTCTCTCCCTCTCTCTCTTTTATTCTCTTCTCCCTCCCTTCTTCTTCCCTTAGGGCCGGCGCCCATTGTTGTGATTAGGGCCGGCGCACCAAGCTTTCATCCAAGGGGTGAAGTTGGCGTGAGCAACCAAGAAGAAGAAGAACCCGAACGCGAAGAAGAAGAAGCGGATAGCGACTCCTCTCTTCTCGGAATTCGATTCCGTTACTTCGTTGGTTAGTTTTCCTAATTTTTCTCTTGTCCTTCTAGTTGTGCCTTCCGAGAATCTAGTAGTTCTCGTCGGCACAAAACTCGTGACTTTGTGAAGTCATCCCGAAGAGAACTCGGCGTGGACGCGAATAGAGGCGAAGCTTCCAAGGGACGCTACGGTTGGATCTCGTCCCTTTCTTCAAGTTACGCGAGGTATAAAAGTAAATTAGTTTACTTTTCCGCAAACTTTTATTTCATGATTATGTCGATACACTATAAGGTTGCATGCTAGATACGAAGTTAAAATAATTTAGGAAATTATTTTATGCAAACTCTTCCGCTGCACGTAAAAATTTTAAATTTTACGAACTCGTATCCTTGTCGACATGCACCCGGTCCCAACACTGTCTACTTTGGGCAGTCTCAATCCTCTGGCGGATCGTCTGGATAGCCTGAGTGGTCTCATCTATAAGCTCAGTCTGGCTGTCTAGTCCTGACTCCATCTCTTTCTTCTCACCAGCTTCTTGCCAACATATGGGTGATCTACATTTCCTGCATATAATGCCTCATAAGGTGCCATCCTGATGGTGGCCTGATAGCTATTGTTGTAGGCAAACTCAGCTAAGCACAGAAATTTGCACCAACTACCCTTAAAGTCCAACGCACAAGCCCTGAGCATGTCTTCTAAAATCTGATTTACTCTCTCCGTTTGTCTATCTGTCTGGGGATGGAAGGCTGTGCTGAACTGAAGTTTGGTGCCTAGGGCGTCCTGAACATACCTCCAAAAATGGGAGATGAATCGCCCATCTCTGTCAGAAACGATCGACTTCGGGACTCCGTGAAGCCTGATTACTTCTTTCACGTACAGCTGTGCTAATTGCTCTACCGAATGCGATAACTTGATGGCTAGGAAGTGGGCAGACTTCGTCAATCTGTCCACTATCACCCAAATTGCATCGTGTCCATGGGTGGTTCTTGGAAGACCTGTGATAAAGTCCATGGATATTTCTTCCCACTTCCACTCTGGAATGGGAAGAGGCTGCAGAACTCCTCCTGGTCTCTGGTGCTCGGCTTTGACCCTCTGGCAGGTCAAGCAGGTACTGATATATCTAGCCACGTCTCGCTTGAGTCCAGACCACCAGAACCTTTGCTTTAAATCTTGGTACATCTTGGTAGAACCAGGATGCATAGAGTACGGGGTACTGTGGGCTTCTTCTAAAATATTCTTTCTTAGTTCCTCATCATTGGGGACGCAAAGGCGGTCTCCAAAATAGAGGATGCCACTGTCTGATACTCGAAACTCTGAATTTTCTGCCTCTTGGATCCCCTGCTTGATCTTCTGGATCTCTGGGTCTTGATCTTGCTTTCCTCGTATATCTATAAGCAGGGTTGACTCTAGAGCCAATGCAGAAAGTTGCCCGATTATTACCTCGACTCCAAAATTCTTTATTTCTTTCTGAAGTGGTAGAGACAGTGATGATAAGGACATCAGTGCCGCACAGGATTTTCTGCTCAGTGCATCTGCCACTTTATTAGCTTTACCTGGGTGGTAGAGGATTTCACAGTCATAATCTTTGACCAACTCTAGCCACCTGCGCTGCCTCATATTCAGATCTTTCTGAGTGAAGAAGTACTTCAAACTCTGATGGTCTGTGAAGATTCTGCACTGCACTCCATACAGGTAATGTCTCCAGAGCTTCAGTGCAAAAACCACAGCTGCTAGCTCAAGGTCGTGGGTAGGGTAATTCTTCTCATAGTCCTTGAGCTGTCTGGAGGCATATGCTATCACTTTACCGTCTTGCATGAGGACAGCTCCAAGGCCCATCTTGGATGCATCACTATAGATGTCAAAGGCCTTGTCACTCTCTGGAACAGTCAGGATGGGAGCACTAGTCAATCTCTTCTTCAGCTCTAGAAAACTGTGCTCGCATTTATCTGACCATTCAAACTTCTTGTTCTTTCTGGTCAAAGCTGTGAGTGGAGAGGCTATCCTGGAAAAGTCCTCCACAAATTTTCTGTAGTATCCTGCCAGGCCTAAGAAGCTTCTGATCTCACTGGCATTCCTGGGTCTACACCAGTTGCTGACTGATTCTATCTTGGCTGGATCAACTTGAATGCCTTCTTTGGATACAATGTGACCTAGGAAGGTCACTTGATCTAGCCAAAACTCACACTTTGAGAATTTTGCATAGAGCTTCTCCTGCTGAAGGATCTGCAGCACTATCCTCAAGTGTGTAGCATGGTCCTCTGGAGTCTGTGAGTATATGAGAATATCATCAATAAATACAATGACGAATTTATCGAGATACTCCCTAAAGATGTGGTTCATCAGCTCCATGAAGACTGCTGGGGCATTGGTTACTCCAAAAGGCATCACTACAAATTCGTAGTGGCCTTATCTTGTCCTGAAGGCCGTCCTGGGGATGTCACTTTCTTTAACCTTTAGCTGATGATACCCAGAACGCAGATCGATCTTCGAGAATACTGTAGCCCCTTTGAGTTGATCAAATAAATCATCTATTCTAGGAAGGGGGTACTTGTTCTTGATGGTTACCTTGTTCAGAGCTCGGTAGTCTATGCATAGACGCATAGACCCATCCTTCTTCTTGACGAAAAGTACAGGAGCTCCCCAGGGTGAATGACTCGGGCGAATGAAGCCCTTGTCTAGTAGCTCCTGGTGTTGCTCTTGTAATTCCTTCAACTCTGCTGGAGACATACGATATGGGGCCTTCGAGACCGGACCGGTACCGAGCACTAGCTCGATCTCGAATTCCACTTCTCTGTTAGGAGGCAGTCCAGGTAATTCTTCTGGGAACACTTCTGGATATTCGCAGACTACCCGTACGTCCTCCTGCTTGTGTTCTTTCTTTGCTTCTGGGTCCACTATGCGTGCAAGAAAACCAGCACACCCTCGCTCCAGCATCTGGTGGGCTGCCAAGGCTGAGAGAAATTTCTGAGTCTTCCTCCTTGGGGCTCCTTGAAACTCGAATGGTGGTTCTCCTTCTGGGCTGAACACCACCTTCCTTCTACGGCAGTCCACTGAAGCGCTGTACTTACTGAGGAAATCCATGCCCAATATGATGTCGAAGTCCTGCATCGCAAGGACTATCAGATCGACATGTAGCTCTCGGTCTGAAATCTTGATTGGCACAGCCCGGAGCCGCTGGGTGGATTCCATGATTTCCCCTGAAGGGAGAGTTGTCAGGAATCTGGACTCCCAACTCTCTGTAGGCACCTGTAACTTACTAGCAAAAGGTACTGATACGAAAGAATGGGTCGCCCTAGTGTCAAACAGTGTAGTAGCTAAATGCTGAAAAATAACTATTTGACCTGTTACGACCGTGGAGGCGCTGGCAGCTTCTTCCCTCGTGAGGGAAAAGACTCTGGCATTGGTTGGAACTGGTGCTGCTTCCAATCCTCCCTGACTGATCTGAGGTCCCTCCAGCATAGTAGGCATGTAATGTAACTGGGGCTTGCCTCCATACTGTACAGACTGCTGAGGAAGTACTTTAAACTTGTTTGGCATCTTCTAGATCTGTGTCCCTCTTGTCCACATGATAGCATCCAGTTACACCCAAAAGCATGTTCCTGGATGGTTCCTCCCACACTTAGGACAAGGTGGATACCTAGCTTGCTTATTCTCTGGTTTTCCTTTCTGGCTGCCAGGCCACTGCTTCCTTTTGTGGTTCTTGTTCTTCCAGTTCTGCTATTTGCTGAGCTTCNAAATAATTGTTGCACGATAGGGTTTGGCTTTTCACACTTGAACATTATCTAAATTAGTGTAATATAATAAACTATTATATATAAAATGCTCATAGTTTGTTGTATCGAAAGAAATATATTTGTCATTATCCCAAAAGTTATACATATAAGCAAACATTTTAAAAATTATTATATCGAGGCAAATATTATTATTATCCATGAGGTTATTGATGGAGGATCGGAGGATTTAATAATTTTTTTTTGAAGGGTATGTTTTTTTATTTGGGATTTAGATTCAGATTCTATCCGTGGTTAGGCTAGAATAATTTAAAAATTTATGTTTATTATGCGAAATCGATAACTATTAATTTTTAGACCTAAATTCTACCGATTAAATCTTTTCCGGCATTTTTTAAAATTTTTTTAGTAATTTTTATTTTTAATAATCACTATTATTCCCGACGAATCTTTTCCGGGGCTTTTTTATTTTTTTAGTAATTTTTATTTTTAATAATCACTATTATTCCCGACGTTAATTATATATCCTAATAGATTCATCAATGACTTTATAACCAAATCCTACTTTTATTGGCGGCTATATTAAAATCTTTCTAAAAATTTAATATCCCCTAAAATATCTCTATCAAGTAAATATCTCCACATGCGCCTCTTATAGATTCTCTATACTTTTTTAAATATTTGGACGATTAATTGACAAGAGTTTCATTCCAAGCTGATAGGATTAACAATCCTCTATTCAATACACTTGCAAATCGTATCATCAATACTATTTGTCCCACAGATTATTTTATCTCCGTACCCTTTATACTACAACAATCAAATTATGATCTAAAAAATAATATTTTATATTGTATTGTTTATAACAACTCTATACATTCATTTTAACGTTCATATTCCAGAAAAAAAAATTATACAAAAGAATTTAAGCATCACCATATAATTTTTTCTGGAGAATAAAAAACAACAATGAATTGGATTACACTTTAATTCACTGCTCATGACAATCTAAGCATTCTTACAGATCAAAGAAATTAATTACGTATAATATTCACCCACGATTATACAATTATATTACATACATATCAAACAATCAGCATAGCAACTAGCTAGGGTTGTGATGATATTGCACAAGCTTTTATGATCAAAAGCACACCTTCAAACATACATACATACATTCGATAGACTAATGGCCTGGTCCTTTAGGACTAGGGCCGGAAGTCATCGCCGACGACATTCCCCGGTGGAATTTGTTATTTTCATACATATTCTTTAACTGCGCCATGCCTCCTTTGAAGACAGGCTGTGGTCTCGCTGCATACGCTCCCTGAAAGGTCGATGCGGCCATGATCAAGACGATGAGAATCGTCCAGTAGGAAAGCACATGAGAGAGCTCTACTCTGCTGCCTCATTTCTGAGCTAGCTGAAGGAGGAACCAAACTGAGCAGTCAATTATTGCACTTCTTGTTTCGTATGAAAGACCTAAATTTAGTTTGATGCTCTGCATGCATGAGAGGACAATTAGTATATATAGCAGTATATTGGATATGTGTGGATTCCTTCACTCGCAGTGTTCTCATTGACCGGTCCTTTTGATATTTGAAGTCGTCAGCAGTGGCGAAAGCATTACTGCATGGCGGCGCCAAGCAAGTGTGCGAATTAAAGGATAGCATATACGTACGTGTTTCATGTTGTTAGACTTTGAATTGACTTCTGTTGATAGTGTTTGAGGATAACGTTGTCTGCGAGTATAGTTAAATTTAAGATTGCCAGCCGAGAGAGGAAACTAGACATTAACTAATCGATTCTTTGCTTTGACTGATTGTTTCCAACTGAACTTAATTTGGCCACGCAATTAATGGAACAGTGGTTGATAATTGAGTTCTTAGCTAGAGAGGCTAGTGATTAATATAGTACTATAGTTACTTGGAGGAGTAGGTTTACCATTGTTGATTGTAACATTGACATTATCTTGTTTAGGGCATGGCCAAAAGTTTTAATGTTTTTTTTCTTGGTCATCAGTTTTAATATTGTGTTTTTGAGCTTATATACATGGATGTAAGTGTGCATATTCTATTGTCGATCCCGTATTCTTTTTGGGCGCAAGGATATATATATTTCATAGTTTTAACAATATTATTACCAAAAAAATCTCTCGTTGAGTAAACCTGTGATCATATAGGTGCATAAATTTACTATCATAGAAGCAACAATTTGTTGGTGCAATTATATATCCCATAGTCAGATTGACCATAAGTTTGCACTTTTGATGTTTGAACAACATATTTATTGGTTATATGATGTACTTCAAGGTTGACTCTAGATACTTGATTGTGGAAAAAGATCAAATAGATCGAGATTGATCAAACCTTGATAGATGATGAAGGAATTTGACGGGAGCTAGCAAAGTAATTCCAGACGATGAAAGAGGACTAGATGTCTTATAGTCATTAAAAGACTTAGCATGTCAAAGTTAATGAAATATAATGTAATAGAAGTTTAGATAGGTCATTGAGGACTAGATATTTGATATAAAAAGTCCTAGGTAGGTTAATGAAAGTTCAAATGGGCCGACGAGGACTAAATGTTTGATAGTAGTGAAATTATAACATGTTAAGGTTGATTGGATGTTAATTAGGTAGGGTAGAACTTGTTTGTGCAGTTTGCACTAACGGTAAACTCATATTTTAGTATATGACATAGGGGTTAAATTAGGAGTGTTATTTTCTAACCTTACCGTGTGTAGGATTGAAAGGCTTAGGACTTGACACCAGGCCGAAGTCCAGGATGGTGGAGTCCTGGCAAAAGGTCCAAAGTGGCAGAGTCTTGACAAAAAGTTTAGTTGGGTCTGCGGGGCTGACAACTATCGAAATCTAGGGTGGTGGAGTCTTGACAAAAGTTTAAGGTGGTAGAGTCTTGACAAAAAGTCCAGTGGGTCCATGGGGTTGACAACTGGCCGAAGTCCAAGTTAGTGGAGACTTGGCAAAAAGTCCTAGTGGGGTTAGGAGCTAAGTAGATCTATACAAGGTAAGTGAGGTAAGTGTTAGTTTGAATCCATGATCTATTTTAGGGAAAAGAATTTACAAAAGGAATCTTAAACAATTAAAATCTTACAATGATCTTCAGTAAATTCTCTGTGAGCAATTGAAGAAGGAGGAAATACCATTGTTGCCGTTAACAAAAAGATTACAGTGATGAATCTTCTCGTATGATCCACAAACCAAATCCCTTCCTCCGACACAAATGTTCTTCTTGCCTCTTCCTTCTCTCATTTTCCCCAACGAATGAAGTGTGTGCCTCAATGAATGACTTAGACGCCTTTTTATAATGGGGATCCAAAGGGTTAAAAGGGTAATTTACCCATATAAGAAGTGGGCAATATGAGTTTCATTAACGACACATATTCCTATGATCCCATTACCAACACCTCCCACTCGTTCAAGTTAAGTCACAAAGACCATATGAAGAATTAGTCATAAAGACTATTTAAGAATCAAGTCACAAAGACCAAATGAGGAATTAGTCACCAAGAGTATTTATGAATCAAATCACTTAGATCATATAAGAACATTCAGTTCATACATTAGGGAAAATAGTTCATGTGACAGCAAGCACATTAAGCATTCATTGCTAAGAAAGTTGTAACACTTTACTTAGCTGCTCTCTGAGTGATCAATACTAAGAAAGTTATTACACTTTACTTAGTCACTCTATAGAACGAATTTGAGATATTAACAACTTGCTTTTATCCCAGATTAAATCATTTACATCAATGTGAACATCTCTAATCCCTCATAATGACAATTAAGTCAAGTGCATGCTCAGTATTTCCATTCAATATAATTATTTACAATTATATTTTAAGTATTCAACAAAAAAATATAATTGGTCGATTAGTGAATAAGTGTCAAAAATGTAAATTTCTCTTAATCTTCCTTTTTAGCTAGAATCTATTCATTTTAATCAGTTGTTTTCCTAGTTATGCTCCATAGACCGAATCATCCATAGCCAATAGGATACATGTTAAAGAAGCAGACACTGATTAGATTTCAAGCAAATAGCTAAATAGTCACTTCGGGTAAAACCGAGATTAACTTATAATCTCAAAGATCTCACATAAAGAAGCAAGGATCCATTCTCTTACTACCCTTATTGTTGTTATAGCACATGTGGTATGAATCACATGCTACGTTGATTTTCTGTTTAACAAAAGAGAGTGCATGTTTTTTTTCAAAATTAATATCGTATAGATTTTGATCTAAATATACCTAATGTTTAATCCTAAATTCAACTTACGAATTCCAATATGGTTTTCAGCAGATTTAGTAAATGATAGGGTTATTTACTCTGATCATTACATAAATGATCTCATCTTGATATAAAAATCAAGACGACTTCAACTTATGAGTATGTCTCTATTCAAAGCTATATAAGCTATCCCATAAGTAATGATCTTACCTCTATTTATACTCAACAAATGGAAATGATTGTCCATGTGAATGGGCCAATCTTAACTTGCCAACATGCTTATCGAGACTTTATCCAAAATGTAACACCAATATATACACTGAATAAATCATGACATTTTCATATATTTGATTGTTTTACAATGTGTTGAATTTTATGAAGTCCCAATGACTTCACATATCCAAGAACTGACTCTTTAGTCAATGGCTTAGTAAAAGGCTTTGTAATCATAGCACATGTAGGAATATACTCAAGAACTACCTTTCTTTTGTCCACAATATCCCTTACATAAATATACTTAATTTTTATATGCTTGCCTTTGCTGTGATATTTGGGATTCTTGGAAAAAGCTATCGCAGTTTGATTGTCACAATACATTGTGACAGGACTCTCACTATTCTCAGCAATCTTTAAATGCTTCAGGAACCTTCTTAGCTAGATAGCTTCTTGTACAACCATTGCACAAGCCACATATTTGACTTCCATTGTCGACAATGCTATACAAGCCTATTTCTTGTTGTTCCATAAGATGGCGCCACCATTCAGCAATAAAGTATATCCTATTGTAGATTTTCTATCATCTAGGTCTCCTGCCCAATCTACATCTATGAAGCCCTTTAGGCTCAACTTTGATCCTTGGAAGCAGAGACAATAATCTACTATCCCTGAGATATCTGAATATTCTCTTCACCGTTTTCTAGTGTCTCAATCTTGGGTTTGGCTAGAAACGGCTAACCAAGCCAACAATATAGTTGATATCAAGACGTGTACACAACATAGTGTACATTAAACTGCCAATGACACTGACATCTGATTTTTTCTTCATGTCGACTATTTCATCAGAAGTCTTGGGATACATACTTTTGCTCAGAATGGTACCTATCGCTACAGGAGTTTGTTCAATGTTGCAATTTGACATATTAAAGTGTTGTAACATCTTAGTAATATAAGCCTCTTGAGACAAACCCAAAAGCCTTTTTGATCCATCTCTAATGATCTTTACCCCTAAGATGTACTCAACTTCTCTCATATCTATTATGTCAAATTGTGATGAAAGCCATGATTTAATTTCTATCACAAACTGTATGTCATTTCTAACTATTAGCATAACATCAACATATAACGATAAGATAACCTTTATCCTCCCTGAGGTAAACACAATGATCCTCATTGATCATTTCAAAATCATAAGATAAAATAACTTCATTGAATCTTATGTTCCATTGTCTTGACGCTTGTTTTAACCCATATATAGACTTTTTAAGTCTACATATTTTATTCTCTTGACCTTAAGCAATATAACCTTCTGGTTATGCCATATAGATTTCCTTGTCAAGATTACTATTAAGGAAAGTTATTTTACATTCATATGATGTAATTCCAAGTCATAATGTGCTACTATAGCTAAAATGACACATATTGACACAAACTTCATAACAGGGAAAATGTCTCTTTAAAATCAAAACCCTCCATTTGAGTATATCTTTTTGCAACTAGATAAGTTTTGTATCTATTAATCGATCCATATACCTTCCTCTTGATTTTGAGAATCTACTTATTCCCAATAATTCTTCGACCCGAAAGAAGATTGACTAAATTTCAAACTTGATTATTTCTCATAGACTTCATTTCTTCATCCATTACAATTCTCCATTTTTCTTTAACTAAGCATCTCAATACTTCCTCAACCGTCCGAGGTTCCTCATTGTCAATAGAGAGAATCACTAATGCCTCATTCTCAATGTTAAACCTTCTCCGAGAAATAATCATACGACTACTCCTTCGCAAGTCAAGACTGTTGAGAAACTAAAACTGATTCATTCATTGGCAAATCACTCCCACTAGGTTAACTAGATTTAGGTTTCTCTTGTGATACTTGATTTGTTGATAAAAAAATAATATCCTCCTTCTCTATTGCAAATAAAGGAATTGACTTATTAACTTCACCTCTTGTTGGGAACTCAGTTTCAAGAAAAATAACATCTCTTGAATTTATTTCAGAGATGGTTCCATCTTGTTGCTCACTATTGAAAACATAACCCTTAGAAGTATCAGAATATCTCACAAAGATACACTTTTTAGCATTTGGTTCTAGTTTTCCATACTTGTTAGTCTTATCATGAATGTAGGTAGCTGACCCCAAAGGTCTCAAATTACTCAAATCTAATTTTTTACCTGTCCAACGTTCATATAGAGTAGATGGAACATATATAAAAGTCACTCGGTTAAGTATAGGTAGCAGTTAATAATGCATCTTTCCAATAGAAAATTAGCTTGAATCATCATTGACCTAACTATATCTAGAAGAGTTCGATTTCTTCTTTCAGCAACCCTATTTTGCTGTGGAGTTCTAGGGATCGTTAGTTGTCTAATAATCCCTTTCTCATTACATGTTGTCTTGAACTGATCAAACAAATATTCACCTCCACGGTTAGTGCGTAAGGTTTTAACCTTACGATCCAATTGATTCTCAACTTCTTTCATACACATAACCAAAACGTGTAAGTCATTAATAAATGTAATGAAATAGGAACCTCCATGTCTGGCCTTCACATTCATTGGACCACAAACATCTGAATGAATTAATTGCAATGGTGATTCAGCTCTAATAGTCTTACCAAATGGTTTCTTAGTTGCTTTTCTAGCAAGATAATGATCAGATACAAACAAGTTAATCTTAGCATGAGTGCTTAATAGACCCTCCTTAGATAATCGATTTATACGTTCTTGTCCGATATGTCCTAGTCTAGTATTTCAAACTTCTTCATTAATATCAGCATCACTAGTAAGAACAATGTTTAAAAATACCTATTAGTTTCACATTTAATATCTTGTTCTACATCAAGAACTATGAAACCATTCATTACATAACCACATCCAATTAATACGGAGTTAATATGATGTTCCACACAACGATTGTAAAAGTTTATACAATAGCCCAAATCAAGAAAACTAGTTACAGAAATTAAATTTCGTCAAATCTCAAGAGCATAAAGGACATCATGCAGAAACAAGATATGTCCATCACATAGGTTGAGTTTGCAAGTGTTAACTCCTTTAACTTCAATCATTCCATTATTTTCCCCATATATCCATTTGTTGTCAGCTGGACCCGACGGTACTCCACGTATGTAGCTCGATCATGAGCTACATGGTTCGTTGCTCCTAAATCTATAATCCACAAAGGATAAGAATCAGCTAACAACACTAAACTAGCAACATAATGCTCATGAAAAGAAGATAAATATGGATCTACCATTTTCAGCTCAGTGCATTCCCGAGCAAAATGACCCTTCTTGCCATAGTTATAGCAAGTCAACTTGCTCTTAGGTTTCTGTTCATACTTCTTTCCTTTAACATTCTTCTTAATTGGGTCTTGCCCAGCAGCAACAACTTCTTTCCCTTTTCTCTTTCCTTTTCCTTTTTTGAATCATCTTTTCTTATTCTTGGATCCAAAGCCTTCAGCTACAAAAGCTTGTTCAGAAATTCTGTGAATTCTATTCTCTCCTCCTCCAGTTCAACATGATATGAGACATAAATGAAAGTCTTACTACTTTCACTATATGTAAGGTTCTGTTTCATTGATTCCCAAGAATCAGGAAGGGAATGGATAACTGCCTAAACTTCTTATTCATCAGTCAACTCATGATGAGCAATTTTTAGCACTCGAATTATATTCCCCATTTCCCTTAGATGTTGGGTCACAGAGACATTCAGACGTTTCTTATAGCTGTCAAACTTGATTGTCAGCTGACGAAGCTTGCTCAAGCTAACTCCACTATATTTATCTCTCAGGGCATACTAAATAGCATAAGTTGATGGTGATGACTCATACTCATATACCAGGTCATTTACCATTGAACTAATCAAAATACCCTTAGTAGTAGAGTCCTTTTTTTTCCATGCCTTATAGGCTTGAAGATCACGTCTATGCTGAGCAGTAAAACCATTTGCAAGTTCTACCATAAACTAATTTATAACTTCTAGGACTTCTTATTCCTCAAGTACATACTGTATCTTAAGGTGTCATATTTTGTAGTTGTCCCCATTTAATTTTTCTCCTTTATTGAGTTCAGCTATTATATTCTTTGTTGCCATAATCTAACATAAATAAACACATTATTTAGCAATTTAGTGTAACTCATATGCATGTACTAAATGTAGGATCGGGTCGACCGGCTAGAGGAGGGTGAATAGACAGTTTATGAAAAATAAGCACTAACACTCGTCTTTAAAAAAAAAAAACTTGGTTGCAACAGAGTCGTTGCTTCCAAGACAGTTGATGCTCAAACAGAAACTCCTTAAGGCGGAGAAGCCTTTACAGTTGTAGCACAGAGAAAGCTTAGAGAGAAAGAGAGTTTACAACTCAATGAATTGAATTTCTAAAGCAAACCTCTAAGTCTATTTATAGCCTAAGAGAATAAATCTGGATGGTTGATTGTTGATCACTTTTTTCTTGGTCGTTGATCCATGGATGTAATCTGGATGGTTGATCTTGGATGGGATTAAACTGCATCCATTGGATTTGATTAAAGGATACTGTAATATTATCCTTTAAGTTTTAATTATTTTAATTAAAACTTTATCTTCCCCCCTTGCTCGAGATGATTGTTGTATCCATCTCGCTGTTATAATCTAGGTAGCAATATCGCCAATACATATTTGCCAACGCCCTTTATCCCAGTTAGTAAGTGGATTTGTGTATTTGGTGAAGGACTTGGGTTCGATCCTTCCTTGGCATCAAAACTTTGTTTTTTTTTCTTTTGGGCGAATTTCTTTCATTTCTTTTGGGCGCTTGGACTAGTCTTTTTGATTCTTCGTCTTCTGGGTGATTTCCGGCCAACCGAAGTTAGGCTCACCCAAACCCGACTCCGGCCTTTCGCCCCTCGAGCGTCCTTCCTCCCGGCTTCTCGTCCCTCGGACACCGCGCATGTCCTTCTCGCTCCACCGGTGTACTCTTCCGCAGCTTCCGCGTCCCTCGGATTGTACTGACCCCGTCGGCTCACTTCCCCGCGCAATCCTTCTCGTCCGCTGCGTCTTACGCTCGACTTCCTCCGTACCTAAGTTCCTGCACACTTAGCAGAGGGATTAAAACCAACAAGACCTAACCTAACTTGGTTGATCACATCAAAACCAACCGGGGCACCAACAATCTCCCCCTTTTTGATGTGGATCAACCCAAGTTTAGTTAGGGTAAACCAAAAAAAAACAATAAAACTAGAACTAAATTAAGCAGTTAAGCATAGAAAAAAAATATTACAATCAATAACCACAACCTCCCCCTAAACTTAAGCTACTCTCCCCCTTTGATCACAGCAAAAATGGGGCACAAAAAATAGGGAAAGGAAAAAATATGATTAGAACTTAGAAAAATATATAAAAATCTATTTTGTATATTAAAAAAAATAAATCATATAGTGGCAGAATAAAAAATTCAAAGATATATTTTTAAAATTCAAAAATCTCATGAAAAATAAAAAAAAATTTACCAAGTTTAATTGACTATGTGTAGATCTCAAAAAAATCGGTTCTTGCAGAATAAATTAATTTTCTATTTTTAAAGTTAAAATTTTATTTTTCAAAAGAAACTTAATCATAAAATGTGTTAATCTATTTCTAATTTTGCAAGAAAAATTATGCAGTAATAGAAAACTAATTCAAAATTGATTTTGGTATCCAAAATAGATTTCTATCGACAGGATTAACTAAAAATTTGGATGGAATGTAATTCTTTGGCACCTTTTTAAATTGGCCTTTATGGTTTTTAAAATACCAATTCAACTTTTCAGGATAACTATTTTTCTTGTGTCGCAGACAGACAATATCACATTCTAATTTCTCAACTAAATTTTTCAGATCAATATTTTCATTTTTTAATTTAGAATTTTCTTTTTCTAATCTGCAATTAGATTTGAGCAAGGCTTTAACACCAGCATACAATTGATCATGAGGAAGAAAACAAACCTCACTTACCGGATCGCTTTCGAAAAGCGAGGTTCCTTCTTCGTTGTCGCTTTCTGATGTCGCTCCCCCTTCAACACTGCTCCCCTCTTGATGACTTGCCATCAGCGCAAGTCCCGCGTACTCTTGAACTTCTGATTCGTCCAACGAGGTCTCGTCCCAGGTGGCCTTCAATGCCTTCTTTTTCTTTGGCTGGTTTTTGATTTTGGGACACTGATCTTTTAGGTGTCCCTCCTCGTTGCAGTTTTAGCATCGGACAGTTCGTTTCTTCGGAGACCGCCTTTTCTTCTGCATTCTCGAAAAGTTATTAGCTTTAAAAAAACTTTTAAACGAACTTACTATTTGCGTTGTCTCGTCGTCCGTCGAGGATTCTGACTCCTTCTCCGTTCTCCTTGTGTTTAGGGCCAGATTCTTCGTCTTTCTAGATCCTGCCCACCGAGATTCGTGTAATTCGAAAATGGAAAACATTTCATCTAATGTACTTACCTCTAAATCTTTGGAGATGTAATAAGCGTCGACGATTGAGCTCCACTCCTGGGTCCTTGGGAAGGCGTTGAGGGCGTATCGAATGGAGTCGCGATTACTTACCGATTCGCCGAGTTGGGTGAGTCTGGAGATTAGCTCCTTTATTTTGGCATGAAGTTCAGCCACCGTTTCTCCTTCCTTCATTTGCAGGTTTATCAGCTAGTTCCGGAGGAGATCCTCTCTTGCTGATTTGGCTTCAGAGGTACCCTCATGAAGTTCTAGGAACTTCTCCCATAATTCTTTTGCGGAGTGGTAGTTGCCGATCCAGTTTACCTCTTGAGTAGGCAAGACTGTTAGGAGGTGGAACTCGGCCTTACCATTGGCAACAGATTCCGACTGCTCCTTCTTATTCCACAAGCTTTCTTCTTTTTCATCCCCGTTCGCATCTTTAGGAACTGCAAAACCATATTTTATTGATAAAAGAATATCAAAATCTGTACGAAAAAATACCTCCATTTTTTTCTTCTAGACGGTGAAATCCCCTTCGAATTTAGGTGGATGAATATGCGCGTCGGCCATCGTCTTGTTGCTTTCTCAGGCGATTAGTCCTTCAAAAGCGAACCCGCTCTGATACCACTTGTAGGATCGGGTTGATCGGCTAGAGGGGGGCGAATAGACGGTTTATGAAAAATAAGCACTAACACTCGTCTTTAAAAAAAATAAACTTGGTTGCAACAGAGTCGTTGCTTCCAAGACAGTTGATGCTCAAACAGAAACTCCTTAAGGCGGAGAAGCCTTTACAGTTGTAGCACAGAGAAAGCTTAGAGAGAAAGAGAGTTTACAACTCAATGAATTGAATTTCTAAAGCAAACCTCTAAGTCTATTTATAGCCTAAGAGAATAAATCTGGATGGTTGATTGTTGATCACTTTTCTCTTGGTCGTTGATCCATGGATGTAATCTGGATGGTTGATCTTGGATGGGATTAAACTGCATCCATTGGATTTGATTAAAGGATAATGTATTATTATCCTTTAAGTTTTAATTATTTTAATTAAAACTTTATCTTCCCCCCTTGCTTGAGATGATTGTTGTATCCATCTCGCTGTTATAATCTAGGTAGCAATATCGCCAATACATATTTGCCAACGCCCTTTATCCCAGTTAGTAAGTGGATTTGTGTATTTGGTGGAGGACTTGGGTTCGATCCTTCCTTGGCATCAAAACTTTGTTTTTTTTCTTTTGGGCGAATTTCTTTCATTTCTTTTGGGCGCTTGGACTAGCCTTTTTGATTCTTCGTCTTTTGGGTGATTTCCGGCCAACCGAAGTTAGGCTCACCCGAACCCGACTCCGGCCTTTCGCCCCTCGAGCGTCCTTCCTCCCGGCTTCTCGTCCCTCGGACACCGCGCACGTCCTTCTCGCTCCACTGGTGTACTCTTCCGCAGCTTCCGCGTCCCTCGGATTGTACTGAGCCCATCGGCTCACTTCCCCACGCAATCCTTCTCGTCCGCTGTGTCTTACGCTCGACTTCCTCCGTACCTAAGTTCCTGCACACTTAGCAGAGGGATTAAAACCAACAGGACCTAACCTAACTTGGTTGATCACATCAAAACCAACCGGGGCACCAACACTAAATAATTAACTCATTGTAAATTAGAGTTGATTTACAAAATCAAGTGACAATTATGTTCCCACTCATCCTCCGTATGTCCAATCTAATAAACATTGATTAGTTATTTTGCATACATCCCATCATATGAACTAATCATAAATGAACTTATCATTTTAATGAAATGAACTAATCGTTAACAAGTTTGTTAACACGTAACATAACTTTTGTAAAATAAAATTGTTCGTACATAATGATAGTAACCACTACATCACTCATAAAAAAACTAATTGAGTAAATATTGTTTGTAAATACCAAAACAAGACTCTAATAAGCTAGATAAGATAGCACCACTCCCACTAGGACAAACATTAGAGCTGCTGTAGTAAACACCATCCCTTTCATCCCAGACCTGATCTAAAATAATCAACTTCAGGATCCTCCAAAGATTCTATAGGATCCTCTTTTCAACCCTCCTCGATTTTAGATCTATTCCAAAAGTGAACGATGGAGATGATAAGTCACCATGACACAGCCTAGAGTGACGGTGATAAAGGATGTCTGCGCCTGTGAGATTAACATGAGCGTTAAGGGGATACACCGAAAGGAGTTCCGGCGGACTCCTCTCCGACGCTCAAGTCAGAATTCTCCTAGGAGGAAGAAAGAGTGAGGAGAATAAAAGTATCAAAGTTTGCCTAAGAGAGAAAGAGAGATCCCCTTTACTTGGGTGTCGAAGGACCTTATATACTTGATGTTCATCCTTCGAGCACCTCCACGTCTCCATAACCGCCTCCTTTACTCCCACATTTAATGGTTCATGGTTGTTCGACAGCTGTCGTCCTATAAGGGATGCCGGTAATGGCTATCATACACATTAAGTCTATTATTATCATGCGTTATAGGTCATAACTATCTGTCGACTTTCTTATTCTAGGGAGGAGGTGCTCGAAACTGTCACCATAAGTATTGAGTGTGCCATTATCATAGCCAAGGGTAAGCTTCTCCCAAACTATTTTCTCCTTCCTAAGCCGCTCTTTGGGCTCCACTCTCCCGAGATAGTCTCGGGGACTCTCCTTCCGGGATAGTCTCGGGGACTCTCCTTTCGGAGCTGGTCTCGAGGATTCTCCTTCTCGGGTTGGTCTCGGGGAATCTCCATCCCGAGCTGGTCTCGGGGACCTTCTTCCCAGCTGGTCTCGGGGACTCTCTTTACTGAGCTAACCTTGGGTACCCCAACATGGCCAGTCATGCCACATAGCTCTCTCGCATCATGTGTTTACCTTGGTCTACTTATCCCAATCACAAGTCCCCCGTTTAAGTCTAATCGAAGAAAGTTGGTCTGACCGATTGGACTTGTAGCGCGACGAGAGGGCGAAGTATATGTAGAGTGTACAATTACTATTTCTTATTCCTTAACGACTTTTAGGATCTTAGGAATCTAAACATTCACCCCCTGACTTGAAGCGATCGCTTGAATCGATCCTAAGAGTTTGCACAAGTTCCGATGCCCTATAGTGATGGCTATTAATCACCCATTAAGGATGCATGGGGTGTATTAATGACGGGAGATTTTTCTTGCAAGCAAATTGCTGCCACGTGGTGGGAACCCCTCGATGCACTCTTCCTTTGATGTGCTTAGTCGAGTCATACCAATAGACGGCTATAATGAGCTGTAATGCCTCGAGATTTGTGATTAACTCTCATTCACGCGTCGTGCATCCATCTTTTCGCATCATCGTCGCTCCTCCCTTATTAAAAAGGGGGGGGGGGGGGGAACGGAGGTGGCCTTCCGCCTTCTTGCACCGCCGACCTTCAGAGCTCGTGACTTCTGCCTCCTCTCACTAAAACCCCTCCTTTCTGTGTAAGTCTCACCAGCCCTCTTCTCCTTCTTCCATCACCCACTTTTCTTCCTTAGAACCATGGGCAAGAGTGGAGAGGCAAAGAAAGGGAAGAGCAGGAAGGAAGAACCCACGGGGGAGCAAACTTATCGACCAGAATGATATGAGGCAACATCCTCGAGGGTTAAACCTAGTGCCGTAGGAGTCACCTGTGAAACCTATGGTATCTCGGTGGACTTTGAAGTTAGGGTTCCTATGCTCAACCAATCTCCCATGGAATCTCCCTTAGAGTTTTATACATTCTTTCTAGGTCAAGTAGAGTTTGGTCTTTATTTTCCAATCTTCCCTTTCTTTATGGTTATCTCTCGATATTTTGGCATTCCCCTTCACCAAATGGCTCTGAACGCCATTGCTCAGATGGGCGAGAAATTTATTCTATTCAAGTTGTTCGGGATACCCTTAACCCCCGATTTTTTTATTATTTTTTCCTTCCAAACCTCGCGTCTAAAGGGGTTTTTAGTTTTACCACTCGTTCTAACCACAAATTCATAGGTAGCTTCCCTTCTTCCCACAAGGGATGGAAAGAGCACTTCTTTTTCATTAAACTTTCTGAGCTACCTTTTTGTTCGACTCGCTGGCGAGAAGACCTACCTCCCCCTCCGGAACTGGGTGACTTCCAGCAAGATCAGGGGTACTAGCAATCCAGAAGCATCTTGGCTGAAATGAAGTTCCACGACCCTAACATTGTTCAATGTGAAGGGCTTCTGTATCGAGCTAGGATTATCCCCAAGGCCACCAGCCTTGGTTGCGACCTCAGTAAGTGTACTATTTTATTAAATGTCTATTTATACTAACTGATATTCCTTTGCTTTTGTTTTGCAGAAGTCATCATGCTCGCCCGATCCATGAGCAAGCTTCTCAAGTGGGAGCTTACAGATGAGAAGGCGCTTACTCCTTCTTAAGCTCCTACGGACCCATCGACTGAGCTCGCTGAAGACTCTGCGAAGACCCAAAGTCAGGAGGTTCTTGGCGTCGAGCCATCCACTACCCAAGAGGTCGACCCCTCCCGCACCCTCGCCGAGGCACAAGGGGATGAGGAACCACTAGCTCTAGTCCCTGTGTCACCACCAGAGCCGACTCGAGTGGTGTGCCCTCTACCTGCTGAGCGAAGACAGCTCATCCTGCCCCTCGAGGAGGAGGAAGAGGATAAACCACGTGCACTCCATCTGAAGCCCACAACCCTTCTAGTAGCTCAAACGAGGAAAACTCGCTCGGCTCGAGCCCCCCTCCACATCCCCGAGGAAGAGGAGGATGTCGTTCCTCTCTCCAAACGTCATAGGACGACGACACTGACTGCCGTGGAGTCCGAGGGTGAGGTTGGGCCATCCACCGGGGAGGCCCACTCCCTTACTTCCTCACCCGGGACTCTCATCTCCCAGGGCAGACCCAAGGGCAAGAGAGTTAGGTTTGAAGAACCAGAATTTACGAGCACCCATCTACGTCAGAAGGTACAAGCAACCGAGAAGGCAGCTATGTTGGGACCCCCAATATATACAAATTAAGGAGCTACCATAGGGGGTCATCCTTCAAAGGAGGTATCCTCAAGCACCAACGATAGCGCCCCAGGTCCCTCCGTCGTACCCTTCGACGAGACATGCCTCGTGACTCTCCCTGCCCGCTGCTCCGGAGCTACGTCTGGCATACCCTCTCCGAGGAGCCGGGGGCGATGAGGGAGCGAACCGAGGATCACCTCACCTCCCTCAGGGGGGTGACCTCGGCTGGAGTAATCTCCAGTTTGTACGAGTCCCTCTTGAAGGTATAATTCCCTTCATCTTCTCTTATTATCTTTGTTTTCTAACTCTTACTGCTTCTTGTGTTAGGCCACATCTGAATGCTTCCTCTTGGACCATCGGATGCTTCCCGAGCAGGAGACTGAAGCATTGCGGTAGCAAGTGGCTGAGCTAGAAGTGGAGGTTTACCGAGTCCGTAGGGAAGGCCAGATGCAGGTGGAGGTTACCAGAGAGCTACGAGCCAAACTGGACCATTCCATGGACATCCTCTTAGCTTTAGAGTCATCTCTGTAAGGTGTTTGACACCGGAAACTTCTTGTATCAGAGAGAACGATAGCCCTCTCGGTAGAAGTGAGCCAACTGACCCAGGAGAGGGGACGACTCCAGGCTCGGGAGACCAAACTATTAGAAGATGTCCACCTCCTGGAGTCGTCGACCGAGGCACTCAATGGCCAAATTAAGGAGCAGGTAGACCAGCTAGCCAAGAAGGAAACGGAGCTACAGGCCGCTGCTACCTATGTATCGGAACAACAGGAGAGCCTCTCCCAAGCTAAGTCACACCTCTCGATGACTCAAGAGCAACTTGAGGAGGCACTGGCTGCCCGAGACCAGGCATTGATCGAAGTGGCCGAGATAAAGGCTGATCTGGATCGAGCCCTCGATGAGCTAAATGATTATAAAGCTAGCGAGGAATCTTAACAGTCGGAGGCAGAGACTGCATTCAAAGCCAAATTCCTCCAATTTGAGGAGTTCAGCGATATTCTAGCCGACCAAGTGATGAAGCGGCTCAAGTAGGGCTTCAATAGAGTTGTCCAGTGGATCTAGCAAGCCAATGTACTGAAGCCAGATGTCGAATTGGGCTTCATCAGCGTCAGCCAAGCCTAGGAGGAGCTATCAGCGAAGGAGAAAGAGATGTAGTTTGATTTTTTTCCTTTTTTTTTTGCCAGGAGGTTTCTCAGACATCTATAATTGTAAACCTTGTGCCCTTCCCTGTTTATCTGAATGGATTTATTTCGCTCCATGTGTCATACTTTGTATTTTATCCATAATTTGACCTGTGTAATATCTCATATTTTATCTTGCCTCATCATGACTTTTTATAAACTTCCCTGAAATCGTAATTTGCTTTGCCTTTTACCAATGTCATATCCGCTCTTGCCTAGCACTGCCTCCTCGTTGATTATTCACCCTAAGCTCGATAATTTCTTTTTACGCTAGGGGAAGTTAAGTCCTTAGTGTATCCTAACCACCATGTGTTGGCAAGATGGATCTTGACTTCGCCTGTCTGGGCTGTCATATCATTGCGTTCACAGCTTGGGCATCCTTGACTCCCCATGATGATAGCACCTGTAGCGACCCGCCTTCTCCTACCTTAGACGGATCGTTACTTTTCTCTACTTCTCAACTTTTATACATGACTAAAGAAAAATTACGGAAATCTTGTTTTTTTTTCTTTTAAATTCTGCTAACAATTATATTCTAACTTAAGCAATCATGTATAATAATACCATGCCATACTTTCTTCTCAAATCCCATAGCTAATACCTGTTGAAAACAGCCTTACCCTTCTCAAACTGCCTGTACCAGTCGACTGGTGACGTGGCAGTCGACTGGTACGCCTGTAATCAGTTTTACAGGTTTCGGCCCTTGCTTTCCAAGTCCACCATTCCTTCAATTTCGAGCCATATCAAACTACGACATCATTTCTATACTCTATATCAGTTTCCTAAACAATTTAGCCAATCAAACGAATCCATAAACTTGAATTTAGGACTTTTATGGAAGAAAATAAACTAAACAAGTTTATATAAACCTTAACAATAGAGTTTGTACCGATCTTGACTTCTATGAATTTATAACACCAAATACATGTTCTACGACCTTGCTAAAGCATTATGAAATGTGATTGCAACTTTTCTAAACATTTTTAAGCAATAAAACTCGATTCAAAAGGAAAATTGATACTATCTTGGCACAAACACCTTTTTCTCTAACAAAGTATCAATATTTCTAACTACTCACACTTTTACTCATCCAATGCAATCATGGGGATATATATGCTAAAGGAAATGACATGGAATCTTTACTCTAAGAAATTTAGCATATAAAACTATCCAAAACTCAAATACTCCATAATCTCCATAAAGCAAGAACTTGAAATTTGAATAAACTTAAACATTGCAATTCAAATAACTAAAATGTCTCGTCTCAAGGGTCTCTCCATAATCAGCCACCACACACACTCTACTCAGCACCGCCTCGTCGTCTTCCTTCAGAATTGCTTGCCTTTACCTTTATCTGCAATAAGAGGAAATGCATTTATAAGCAAAAGCTTAGTAAGTACTATCTAGCTCACAAAATCTCGAATGTGCAAACATGCTTCTAGAACAATATGAAAATCATATGAGATACTAATATGCTTGAAAGAAAACTAAGAACATGTATAGCTCAAAACATGCATACTCAAGCAATAATAAATCTCAATTTACTTTTCTTGGCTCAACTTGAAACTTTAGCTATTCTTTAACTTTTAGAAAACTCTTTAAATTTTCGAAAACTTTGCTAAAGCATATACTTGAAAATACTAATCACTTGGATCCACTGAAGACGTAAGTACCATCTGATATGCGCGTTCCCTAAAAGGTTGGGGTAGCGAGCCACCAATCCTAATAGAGCAGACCTTGGTCTACCAGGGCCAAGACCTTGGAATTGGACACCTGGATTTCTTTAACGACGCCCTTGGACGCCGGGTACTGGCCTTATAAAATAAAATAGCTTTTCTTACTTTTCTTTCTTATCTGTAAATGCCTTGGCATTTTCTGGAGCACCTTGCGTGCTAAAATCCCTAAGTCTTGACTTTTGGGGATTTCTTAAGGCCTTGGCCTTTTCTTTTCTTATCTTTATCTTTTCTTTTCTTTTCTCATAGCTTTTCTTGGACCCTAAACTCACATAGGGTATTAATCAACATATATAAGCATATAATGAACTAATATCACATGCAAAGACTCAAACAAAAAGGAAATATCTCTTTTAAAAACTTTTAAAGGAAATTCTCGCGGAAAAACCGCCTCTTACTGCAGGTGAGCAGTACTTACATTGATATCTTGGACTTACAACCAAGATTAATGTCTAGAGCTCGGGAGAAACTTGAGATCTCAGAGAATTCTTCACGTCTACGCGTTCCTCTCGTCGCGGGGATCCCGAATATAGGATTATCTCTTGGAGAAGAGTCTTGGCCGGCCCTCCTTGGCCTTGATGGTGGTCGGCGTCGCCCAAGAGGAGAGGTGGTCGGCGTGAGGGTTTGGAGAGGAGAGAAATAAAATTTCTCTCTTTAACTATCTATTTATACTTAAGGCAGATTAAACTAACAATTCCTTAAATAACCTTCTCTCCGTCCCTTGTTGTGCTTGATACCCCCAGCCCAGCTGGCCGCGCGCTCCCTTGGTCTCGTGGTGGTCGCGGGTTCGAGCCACCCGCTGCACTTAATTGGTTTTTTCCATTTTTGGCTTTTTCCTTTTTCTTTTTCTTTTTCCAAAAATACCAAACGGACTCGGAAAATTCCATAAAAATACTCTAAAAATTCCTAAAAATATCTAGAATATTTCTAAACCATTTCTAAATAATTCTAAGGACTTTAAGAACTAAAAATGGGAATTTTGGGGCGTTACAATCCCCCATACCTTATAAAAAGTTCGTCCTCGAACTTAGAATAATTCTGGATATCTTTCTCTCATGCTGTCCTCACGTTCCCAAGTAGCCTCTTCATGCTTTTGATTCTGCCAGATGACCTTCACTAGTGGCACTTCTTTGTTTCTTAATCTTTTAACTGCTTTGTCCACTATCTGTGTCGGTCTGCTCTCATAACTAAGATCTTCTTGGATCTGTACTGACTGAGGCTGAATCACTTGGCTAGGGTCGTGAAGGCACTTCTTTAGCATAGAGACATGAAAGGTACTGTGGATAGCTGACATATCCTCTGGCAAGTCCAGCTCATAGGCTACTTTCCCAACTCTCTTTATAATCCTATAGGGTCCTATGTAGCGAGGACTCAGCTTTCCCTTCTTGCCAAATCTCACCACTCCCTTCATGGGAGCGACCTTGAGAAATACTGAATCTCCAACTTGGAATTCAAGTGGCCTACGGCGTGTGTCAGCATAACTTTTCTGTCTACTCTGGGCAGTCTCAATCCTCTGGCGGATCGTCTGGATAGCCTGAGTGGTCTCATCTATAAGCTCAGTCTGGCTGCCTAGTTCTGACTCCATCTCTTTCTTCTCACCAGCTTCTTGCCAACATATGGGTGATCTACATTTCCTGCCATACAATGCCTCATAAGGTGCCATCCTGATGGTGGCCTGATAGCTATTGTTGTAGGCAAACTCAGCTAAGCACAGAAATTTGCACCAACTGCCTTTAAAGTCCAATGCACAAGCCCTGAGCATGTCTTCTAAAATCTGATTTACTCTCTCTGTTTGTCCATCTGTCTGGGGATGGAAAGCTGTGCTGAACTGAAGTCTGGTGCCTAGGGCGTCCTGAACACACTTCCAAAAATGGGAGGTGAATCGCCCATCTCTGTCAGACACGATCGACTTCGGAACTCCGTGAAGCCTGATTACTTCTCTCACGTACAGCTGTGCTAACTGCTCTACCGAATGCGATAACTTGATGGCTAGGAAGTGGGCAGACTTGGTCAACCTGTCCACTATCACCCAGATTGCATCATGTCCATGGGTGGTTCTTGGAAGACCTGTGATAAAGTCCATGAATATTTCTTCCCATTTCCACTCTGGAATGGGAAGTGGCTGTAGAACTCCTCCTGGCCTCTGGTGCTCTGCCTTGACTCTCTGGCATGTCAGGCAGGTGCTGACATATTTGACTACATCTCGCTTGAGTCCAGGCCACCAGAACCTTTGCTTTAAATCTTGGTAA
>JAGFNQ010007535.1:0-129801 GCA_024364735.1 Boesenbergia rotunda
AGATACGGATTTCTCATAAGTGAATCGAACGATGTGTTACTCATTAACGATGACGAACCTATCAGTTATGAAGATGTTCTGAAAAATTCAGAAAGGGATAAATGGCTTGAAGCCATGAAGTCGGAAATAGATTCCATGTACAAAAATCAAGTATGGGACTTGGTTAACCCACCTGAAGGGATTAAGCTCATAGGGTGCAAGTGGGTTTTCAAGAAGAAAACCGACATGGAAGGTAATATTGTTACCTTTAAGGCTAGATTCGTGGCAAAAGGATATCGTCAGAAACAAGGAATTGATTATGACGAAACCTATTCGCCAGTAGCTATGCTTAAATCCATTCGGATGCTCCTGGCCATAGCAGCTCATTATGATTATGAGATATGGCAAATGGATGTGAAAACAACTTTCCTTAATGGAAACCTGCTTGAGGATGTATACATGATACAACCTGAAGATTTCACATCGGTTAACAAAACCAAAGTATGCAAGCTTCGACGATCCATATATGGACTAAAGCAAGCATCCAGGAGCTGGAACATCCGTTTTGATGAGACAATCAAAGAGTTTGATTTCTCACAAAATCCTGACGAACCTTGTGTGTATAATAAGGTTAGTGGGAGTGCAGTCGTATTCCTGGTGTTATATGTCGATGACATATTACTTATAGGAAACGATATATCAGTCTTACAGTCAGTTAAAATTTGGTTGTCCAAAACTTTCTCCATGAAAGACCTAGGAGAAGCAACCTATATCCTTGGGATTAGAATCTATAGAGATAGATCAAAACGGTTGCTTGGTCTTTCGCAGTCTACATATATAGACCGAGTGCTAGAAAGGTTTAGCATGTCGGAATCCAAGAAAGGTTTGTTGGACCGGTGCCGTCGATAGAGGGGGGTGAATATCGATCGTAAATCTTTCGTTGAAAACTTCGTACGACTTTTGTTCATTCTAGACTTGGAGCGTTAGTGCTGCGGAAAATAGAAAAATAAAGAACAGAACAAAACACAGATTACTCGCGGGATTTATTTACTTGGTTCCCGACCCCCCCTGGGTCAGTACGTCCAAGGCCTATGTACTCGGCGTGAGTCCACTATTGGTCTCCTTTCCAAAATTTCCGAAGGTGGAGAAAACCCGTCTTACAGTGTAGAAATACAAGCACAAGTACAGAAAATTAAGTACGGAAATTTAAATGCAAACCGAACAAAACAAAAGTTGACGCTCGGCCGATCTGGACCTCCGAAGTGTCGCACACTTCCTCCTGGAGCCTCCCGGTCGTAGAGCCTCATCTTTAGCGCGTTGTCGTCGGTCAGAATGATTAGAATGGCTTGTAGCAGTTGTGTCTGAAGCAGAGGGGTCGAAGCCCCTTATATAGGCCTCCTGGGGGCGCCCTGGACGCTGGGGGCACCCCGATAAACCCGGTCAAACTTTATCCCCGCGTCGACCTCGCCGCAGCTGATAAAACCTTTGACCAGGGTGCCCCGAACCTCCCGGGTGCCCTCATGAGGGCTTATCTGAGTTTCGGACTCGAAACTGCAAAAACAGCTTTGAACCCGGGCGCCCCGGACGCTCCGGGCGCCCCGCTTGACACCTATTCTGCTTACTTAACAAAAACTGCATTTTACTCTTGACTGGGGGCGCCCTCATCATCCCGGGCGCCCTCATCAAGCCTTTAAACCCAATACTGGGTTTTATGCCTTGCTCTGGGCGCCCCCAACAGTGGGGGTGCCCCCATCAGCCACTTTCCAGCAACTTGCCTGCTTTGTTTCCGGTTCTTGGTACCTGCAAGATACACAAACACAAAGCACATATACACATATTCTTAACCTTAAGGACTTGGTTCTGACTTCAGATTTGCATGAAACCTTAGGTTGAACCGGTGCAAGTTCCGACCCCCGAGAACGCGCCTTTCACCTACTCCTTTCAGGAGACGGTTGCCACCCAGTCCTTCAGGTGGACTTTTGCTTAGCTTCCGATACTTCCGGACCTCGAGACGCTCAAACCCTGACCCGTCTCTACTCCTGTCCTTAGTCATCGCTCAGCTACGTTGCCCAGTCCCTTGGGCTAAGACTTCATTCCCTAGCAGTCCTTTGCCAGGTGCCTAGCAGCCCTTCGCTAGGTCTTCGTTACCAAGCAGTCCTTCGCTTGGTGCCTAGCAGTCCTTCGCTAGGACTTAGACTCCTAGCAGCCCTTCGCTAGGTGCCTAGCAACCCTTCGCTAGGTCTTCAATTCCTAGCAGCCCTTCGCTAGGTGCCTAGCAGTCCTTCGCCAGGTCTTCAACTCCTAGCAGCCCTTCGCTAGGTGCCTAGCAGCCCTTCGCTAGGTCTTAGGGTTTCGATACCTAGCATCCCTTCGCTAGGTGCCCAACGGCCCTTCGTCAGATCTTAGGGTTTCGATACCTAGCAGCCCTTCGCTAGGTGCCCAGCAGCCCTTCGCCAGGTCTTAGGGTTTCGATGCCTAGATTAACTAGGACTTTTCTTCAACTTAGGTTACTTCTCTTTTGCTCCCCTTTGTCTGTTCAATGTATCACTGACTTAAGTATATTGTCAAACATTAAAACACTTAAAGGAGAACATCATTGATGTAACTTGCACCAACAAGGTTACCTTCCCATCAGGCATGGGATCAACCTTTCGAAGTCTATGTGTCCGGCACAGAAGACGAGAGGATTTGCATGAATAAGATTCCTTATGCATCCGCCATAGGATCTATCATGTATGCTATGTTATGTACTAGGCCCGATGTATCGTATGCTCTGAGCATCACAAGTAGATAGCAGTCTGATCCAGGAATGAATCATTGGGCGGCTGTCAAGACAATCCTCAAGTACTTGAGAAAAACTAAGGATGTGTTCCTAATATATGGAGAAGGTGATATGGTAATACGTGGGTATACAGATGTCAGTTTCCAGACAGATAAGGATGACTCCAAATCTCAGTCCGAATACGTATTTATTTTGAATGGAGGCGGAATAAGTTGGAAGAGTTCCAGGCAAGACACCGGAGCGGATTCTACCACGGAAGCGGAATATATTGCAGCTTCGGAAGCAGCAAAGGAAGCAGTCTGGATCAAGAAGTTTGTCTCAGAACTTGGTGTGGTTCCAACCATTGATGAAGCAATACCGGTTTATTGCGACAACAATGGAGCTATTGCACAAGCGAAGGAACCAAGGTCTCATCAGCGATCCAAACATGTGTTTCGCCGCTATCATCTGATCAGAGAGATTATAAGTAGGAATGATATACAAATTGAGAAAATTCCCACTGAAAGGAATTTAGCGGATCCTTTAACTAAGGTCTTGCCTCAAAGCAAGTTTGAGGGTCATGTTAGAGCCTGTGGTATTGGATACCGTAGCGATTGGCATTAGGCCAAGTGGGAGTTTGTTAGTGATATGAGAAAAATGCCCTAAGGCAATCGCCTTATGATTGTAATCATTTATATTAATAAATGAATATTCACTATTTGAGTATACATGTTTATGTATTTGATTGAGATCTTAAACTCATTTACTGAATGTTCGCAATACAATTCACAGCATGAGAGAATTTGTGATGAATTCACAACTAGTGATTATCTCTACATGTGCAATTGTGAAGTATTGAAATTGTCACTAGTCGATGAATTGATAAATACGGACACTATCAATTCTGTTGAGACTAGCATGAGTTATTCTCTAATCAGCTGATTCTCACTGGCTGGTGTCATTGGGATGTCCGGAGATAAACATGAATGCTAGTTAAGGGAACTAGTTAATTGGAGTGACTGGCTGTAAAACTTCATATGGTAGTCTACATATAGATATGTCAGTGAAGTTCTTACTGCAGCTTAAGTGCGATGTTCCTTTGACTTGCGGTGTTCAAGTCATTTTGGTCATGGAGACTTATACTTTGACATCTTAAGCAAGCATCCCCAAGGAGGTGTGGACCCAGGATGATTGGGTATAAGCCGAAGTGCCCGAAGATGTTTGAACATCCTACAAAGGATTCACCACTCCTTGCGAAAAATACAGTCATATCTGTATTTTCTAATTTGACATACAAAAAATTAATTTTACTATGCAGTAAATCTAATTTATCAGAAAAGTTAACTAAATTATCACAAGGCAGTTCAGGAATTTGTAACATCTTTGGAACATAAATCTTGCGTACCTTCGCCGGACTCTTATTTTTGTGGTGTCTGTATTTCTTGAATTTGAAGCATTGTACGTGATCCTTGTTTTTCCGGACTCCTGGCGCTAGTGTCTCCTTTGCCGCCGGCGGTGTAGATCGAGTCTTACGAGTAAGGCACTGATTTTTATAGTGCCCTCTCTCCCTGCATGTGAAACAGATAATATGGAATTTAAAAATAGACATTTTAATTAAAATATACCTGATTCACCCCTGGGCTCCCCCTCAACTCCTGGCGTCGTTGCTCCGTTGGCGGTTAGTCCGGTGAAGAGCGGCTTGCTCTGATACCAATTGTTGGACTGGTGCCGTCGATAGAGGGTGGGGTGAATATCGATCGTAAATCTTTCGTTGAAAACTTCGTACGACTTTTGTTCGTTCTAGACTTGGAGCGTTAGTGCAGCGGAAAATAGAAAAAGAAAGAACAGAACAAAACACAGATTACTCGCGGGATTTATTTACTTGGTTCCCGACCCCCCTGGGTCAGTACGTCCAAGGCCTATGTACTCGACGTGAGTCCACTATTGGTCTCCTTTCCGAAATTTCCGAAGGTGGAGAAAACCCGTCTTATAGTGTAGAAATACAAGCACAAGTACAGAAAATTAAGTACGGAAATTTAAATGCAAACCGAACAAAACAAAAGTTGACGCTCGGCCGATCTGGACCTCCGAAGTGCCGCGCACTTCCTCCTGGAGCCTCCCGGTCGTAGAGACTCGTCTTTAGCGCGTTGTCATCGGTCAGAATGATTAGAGTGGCTTTTAGCAGTTGTGTCTGAAGCAGAGAGGTCGAAGCCCCTTATATAGGCCTCTTGGGGGCGCCCTGGACGCTGGGGGCGCCCCGATAAACCCGGTCAAACTTTATCCCCGTGTCGACCTCGCCGCAACTGCTAAAACCTTTGACCATGGTGCCCCAAACCTCCCGGGCACCCTCATGAGGGCTTATCTGAGTTTCGGACTCGAAACTGCAAAAACAGCTTTGAACCCGGGCGCCCCGGACGCTCCGGGCGCCCCGCTTGACACCTATTCTGCTTACTTAACAAAAACTGCATTTTACTCTTGACTGGGGGCGCCCTCATCATCCCGGGCGCCCTCATCAAGCCTTTAAACCCAATACTGGGTTTTATACCTTGCTCTAGGCGCCCCCAACAGTGGGGGCGCCCCCATCAGCCACTTTCCAGCAACTTGCCTGCTTTGTTTCCGGTTCTTGGTACCTGCAAGATACACAAACACAAAGCACATATACACATATTCTTAACCTTAAGGACTTGGTTCTGACTTCGGATTTGCATGAAACCTTAGGTCGAACTGGCGCAAGTTCCCACCCCCGAGAACGCGCCTTTCACCTACTCTTTTCAGGAGATGGTTGCCACCCAGTCCTTCGGGTGGACTTTTGCTTATCTTCCGATACTTCCGGACCTCGAGACGCTCAAACCCTGACCCGTCTCTACTCCTGTCCTTAGTCATCGCTCAGCTACGTTGCCCAGTCCCTTGGGCCAAGACTTCATTCCCTAGCAGTCCTTTGCCAGGTGCCTAGCAACCCTTCGCTAGGTCTTCGTTACCAAGCAGTCCTTCGCTTGGTGCCTAGCAGTCCTTCGCTAGGTCTTAGACTCCTAGCAGCCCTTCGCTAGGTGCCTAGCAACCCTTCGCTAGGTGCCTAGCAACCCTTCGCTAGGTCTTCAATTCCTAGCAGCCCTTCGCTAGGTGCCTAGCAGTCCTTCGCCAGGTCTTCAACTCCTAGCAGCCTTCGCTAGGTGCCTAGCAGCCCTTCGCTAGGTCTTAGGGTTTCGATACCTAGCATCCCTTCGCTAGGTGCCCAACGGCTCTTCGTCTGGTCTTAGGGTTTCGATACCTAGCAGCCCTTCGCTAGGTCTTAGGGTTTCGATGCCTAGATTAATTAGGAGTTTTCTTCAACTTAGGTTACTTCTCCTTTGCTCCCCTTTGTCTGTTCAATGTATCACTGACTTAAGTATATTGTCAAATATTAAAACACTTAAAGGAGAACATCATTGATGAAACTTGCACCAACAATCTCCCCCTTTTTGATGTTTGACAATAACTTAAGTTAGATTGGTTGAAGGGGCTAACTCACTATTCTTGGGATAAAAAAAAGCAAAAAAAATGATATAAGTTTTGAAACTATATTTTTCATCTTTGGGAAAAAAATTTTCTAACTTAAGCACACCTCTCCCCCTTTGTCATACATCAAAAAACTTTAAGAAAATACTTGCACCAATAATGAAAACTTATTCTTTTTGAGAATACTTAGTGCAAAATTTTTGAAAGCATTGCATGATATATTGCATTTTTTGAAAAAATGCATAGTTTTGAAAAAGATGCTATGTACTTTTGAAAGATTATGTAATTTTTGAAAAATATAAGTACCTTTGAAAAATGTATTGAATTTTTTTTTGAAAAATTAAGTACTTTTGGAAAATGCATAATTTTTGAAAGAATGCTATTTTGGAAAATATTAATATTATGGATATTTTGCAAGTACTAACTATTTTTGAAAAAGATGAGACTTTGAAAAATATAAGTAATTTTTGAAACATAATATTTTACTTGACTTGGTTTATTTTCCAGTCTGATACCATCCTGGGAAACCTTGTTGACTACAAGGACATTGCCTAAGTGTCCTGGAAATTCTCCAACCCAAGTAAACATTATTTCAAAAATAATTTCATAAGTGACACAAACAAATAGAATAATAGTATTTTGAAAGACTTAGATTTTTACCAAGATTTTGAAGATATGAAAACATGTTATTAAATAATTCTTTTAATTTGACCTCCCCCTAAACTTGACTCAGTCCTGGGAAGCTTATTGACCACAAGTACTCTTCCTCTGAGTCTTAAGGTTTGATTCAGATTAAAAAGAAATATTTAACAAAAAATGAATAATTACCAAAAAAAACTTTTCTGAAATTCTTCTTTTGACTCAGACTCCCCCTAAATTTGACACATCCTAGGAGTCCTTGAAGATCATGAAGTGGACCTTTCCTCTGTGTCTTTAGGGTTTATCAAAGTCAAAGAAACAGGTAAATTTTTGAACATATAGTTTTTACAACATAAACCCTTTTTGAAAACACAAGTAATAATGATTTAAAGCACAGTTTTCGAAAAGTATTTTTCAAATGATAGTAATGTTTAAAGTCCAGTTTTTGAAAACCATTTCAAAAAAAAATGAAAAGCACTCCCCCTGTACCCGATACCGTTTGACTCTATCTAAGTGCCTTAAGGAACTTTAGTGTTGTCCTAAGAGGCTTGTGTCTAATTGTGTGAGTCAAACAATTTTTGAAAAGAAAATAATTTTTGAAAGCATATACTGTATTGGCAATCAAACAAGCATGAATTCCATAAAAACATTATTATGTTGAAGCACTATTTTGAAAATATATTTTTAGAAAAATATTCTAACAATTTTGAAAAATAATTTTAAAAAATATTTTTCAATTCATTAGTCCTTAACATCTCACCCATTTTAGATGTATCAATGCAACAAGCATGGTTGCCTTATAGGTGTATTGTGAGATGCTTGAATCATTTTTCTTAACTTATTATTAACTCTAAGATTTAATTGAAGCTTGTGTTAGATTTGAATTTGACAAGAGGTAACTTGAATTTGAATTTCAAAAATTGGCTTCCAGGTCTTGGCGAGACACTAGGCCTTCTTTGGCCGTAGCCTTATTGGATCATCAACCCTTTCCTTGACAAAGCCTTTTAGTGAAATTACATTTTCAAAATTACTTTTTGAAAAATTCTAGTCTAACTAGTTTGGGTCTTGGATCGGTAGCTTCGGCTAGTTTCACCAGTCTAAAGAGACCAAGTAGAGTATACTTGACCTTATTAGAATTGGCTTCCCTAACGTACTATCATCTCACCGCCACCCAATACTATGTTGATCAAGTTTCAATTATTCTTTTTCCTATAGTCGTTCTAATATATGCATAAAATTTAAATATGAATGACATGTCATATATTAAAAGAAGTAGCAAATGCATGGCATGACAATTATGCATGAGTCAAACAATTCAAACCATTTATTTAAGTTTCTAAAAATGTATCAAATTCTCGATTTGATACATGTCGTGTGAACTCGCGAATATGTCAACCCACTTTGACATATTTAATTTTATTAATTGTTGCGGTTTGGGTAAGGTTTTAGTTTAGTTTGAGTTTAAGTTATTTTGGATTCAAGTTAATTAAAAATTAATTGAAGTTTGAATTTTGAAAATGAATTAATTAAGATTGAAATGATTTGAAATAAATTGAGATACTTAACTTTATTTAAATTGATTTAATTTGAATTAATTTGATTTGAATTTAATTTAATTTGAATTTATTTAATTTGAATTTATATTTAATTTAATTTGAATTTAATTAGGATTTAATTTGAATTAAATTAGGATTTAATTTGAATTAAATTTGAATTTAATTAGGATTTAATTTAAATTAATTAATTTGGATTTAATTTGATTTAAATTAGGATTTAATTAGAATTAAATTTGAATTTAATTTAGATTTAAATTTAAATTTAATTTTATTTAATTTGAGTTTATTGAATTAATTGAACTTATTTGAATTGAGTTAATTTGAATTAATTAATAATTGTGGATTTAAGTTCATCATTTTTATTATTTCGAAAATTTCTGCTTCATTTTTATCTATCTTTTCAAAATTTTCTAACAATTCAGATTTATTTGATCCTTTGTAATTTTTATTAATTATGGCCATGATCTTAGATAGTTTCATATCCTCCTTATCCTCAAAATTATATCTTTTGGTGTCCTCAAAGTAGGAGGAGTAATTTGGGCCACTAATTAATGTTTTGTAATAATCTTCAAGATTATCTATAATTAAGTTATTATTTAGGAGAATTTTATCTTCAATATTATTCTCAGAATGATCCTCAAAAATAATTTCAGAATTATCTCCAGAATTATCCTTAAGGTTTTCAAATTTGAATTCGGAATTATCCTTAGGATTTTTGAATTTGAATTCCGAATTATCCTTAAGATTTTCGAATTTGAATTCAAATTTATCCTGAGGTTTAATTTTATCTGAATTAAAATTATCAGAATTAATTTTATCAGAATTAAAATTATCAGAATTAATTTTATCAGAATTAAAATTATCAGAATTAATTTTATCAGAATTAAAATTATCAAAAAAATTATCAGAATTAAAATTATCAGAATTAAAATTATCAGAAAAATTATCAGAATTAAAATTATCAGAATTAATATTATCAGAATTAAAATTATTAGAATTAATTTTAGAAATCACTGAATTTATGTTCTGGATTAAATAGTTAATTTCGGATATTTTAGTCATATCTGTATTTTCTAATTTAACATGCAAAAAATTAATTTTACTATGCAGTAAATCTAATTTATCAGAAAAGTTAACTAAATTATCACAAGGCAGTGCAGGAATTTATAACATCTTTGGAACATAAATCTTGCGTACCTTCGCCGGACACTTGTTTTTGTAGTGTCCGTATTTCTTGCATTTAAAGCATCGTACGTGATCCTTGTTTTTCCGGACTCCTGGCGCTAGTGTCTCCTTTGCCGCCGGTGGTGTAGATCGAGTCTTACGAGTAGGGCACTGATTTTTATAGTGCCCTCTCTCCCTGCATGTGAAACAGATAATATGGAATTTAAAAACAGATATTTTAATTAAAATATACCTGATTCACCCCTAGGCTCCCCCTCAACTCCTGGCGTCGTTGCTCCATCGGCGGTTAGTCCGGTGAAGAGCGGCTTGCTCTGATACCAATTGTTGGACCGGTGCCGTCGATAGAGGGGGGGTGAATATCGATCGTAAATCTTTCGTTGAAAACTTCGTAAGACTTTTGTTCGTTCTAGACTTGGAGCGTTAGTGCAACGGAAAATAGAAAAATAAAGAACAGAACAAAACACAGATTACTCACGGGATTTATTTACTTGGTTCCCGACCCTCCTGGGTCAGTACGTCCAAGGCCTATGTACTCGGCGTGAGTCCACTATTGGTCTCCTTTCCGGAATTTCCGGAGGTGGAGAAAACCCATCTTATAGTGTAGAAATACAAGCACAAGTACAGAAAATTAAGTACGGAAATTTAAATGCAAATCGAACAAAACAAAAGTTGACGCTCGGCCGATCTGGACCTCCGAAGTGTCGCGCACTTCCTCCTAGAGCCTCCCGGTCATAGAGCCTCGTCTTTAGCGCGTTGTCGTCAGTCAGAATGATTAGAATGGCTTGTAGCAGTTGTGTCTGAAGCAGAGGAGTCGAAGCCCCTTATATAGGCCTCTTGGGGGCGCCCTGGACGCTGGAGTCGCCCCGATAAACCCGGTCAAACTTTATCCCCGCGTCGACCTCGCCGCAGCTGATAAAACCTTTGACCAGGGCGCCCCGAACCTCCCGGGCGCCCTCATGAAGGCTTATCTGAGTTTCGGACTCAAAACTACAAAAACAGCTTTGAACCCGGGCGCCCCGGACGCTCCGGGCGCCCCGCTTGACACCTATTCTGCTTACTTAACAAAAACTGCATTTTACTCTTGACTGGGGGCGCCCCCATCATCCCGGGCGCCCTCATCAAGCCTTTAAACCCAATACTGGGTTTTATGCCTTGCTCTGGGCGCCCCCAACAGTGGGGGCGCCCCCATTAGCCACTTTCCAGCAACTTGCCTGCTTTGTCTCCGGTTCTTGGTACCTGCAAGATACACAAACACAAAGCACATATACACATATTCTTAACCTTAAGGACTTGGTTTTGACTTCGGATTTGCACGAAACCCTAGGTCGAACTGGCGCAAGTTCCCACCCCCGAGAACGCGCCTTTCACCTACTCCTTTCAGGAGACGGTTGCCACCCAGTCCTTCGAGTGGACTTTTGCTTAGCTTCCGATACTTCCGGACCTCGAGACGCTCAAACTCTGACCCGTCTCTACTCCTGTCCTTAGTCATCGCTCAGCTAAGTTACCCAGTCCCTTGGGCCAAGACTTCATTCCCTAGCAGTCCTTTGCCAGGTGCCTAGCAGCCCTTCGCTAGGTCTTCGTTACCAAGCAGTCCTTCGCTTGGTGCCTAGCAGTCCTTCGCTAGGTCTTAGACTCCTAGCAGCCCTTCGCTAGGTGCCTAGCAACCCTTCGCTAGGTCTTCAATTCCTAGCAGCCCTTCGCTAGGTGCCTAGCAGTCCTTCGCCAGGTCTTCAACTGCTAGCAGCCCTTCGCTAGGTCTTAGGGTTTCGATACCTAGCATCCCTTCGCTAGGTGCCCAACGACCCTTCATCAGGTCTTAGGGTTTCGATACCTAGCAGCCCTTCGCTAGGTGCCCAGCAGCCCTTCGCCAGGTCTTAGGGTTTCGATGCCTAGATTAACTAGGACTTTTCTTCAACTTAGGTTACTTCTCTTTTGCTCCCCTTTGTCTGTTCAATGTATCACTGACTTAAGTATATTGTCAAACATTAAAACACTTAAAGGAGAACATCATTGATGTAACTTGCACCAACAAAGTTACCTTCCCATCAGGCATGGGATCAACCTTTCGAAGTCTATGTGTCCGGCACAGAAGACGAGAGGATTTGCATGAATAAGATTCCTTATGCATCCGCCATAGGATCTATCATGTATGCTATGTTATGTACTAGGCCCGATGTATCGTATGCTCTGAGCATCACAAGTAGATAGCAGTCTGATCCAGGAATGGATCATTGGGCGGCTGTCAAGACAATCCTCAAGTACTTGAGAAAAACTAAGGATGTGTTCCTAATATATGGAGAAGGTGATATGGTAATACGTGGGTATACAGATGCCAGTTTCCAGACAGATAAGGATGACTCCAAATCTCAGTCTGGATACGTATTTATTTTGAATGGAGGCGGAATAAGTTGGAAGAGTTCCAGGCAAGATACCATAGCGGATTCTACCACGGAAGCAGAATATATTGCAGCTTCGGAAGCAGCAAAGGAAGCAGTCTGGATCAAGAAGTTTGTCTCAGAACTTGGTGTGATTCCAACCATTGATGAAGCAATACCGGTTTATTGTGACAACAATGGAGCTATTGCACAAGCGAAGGAACCAAGGTCTCATCAGCGATCCAAACATGTGTTTCACCGCTATCATCTGATCAGAGAGATTATAAGTAGGAATGATATACAAATTGAGAAAATTCCCACTGAAAGGAATTTAGCGGATCCTTTAACTAAGGTCTTGCCTCAAAGCAAGTTTGAGGGTCATGTTAGAGCCTGTGGTATTGGATACCGTAGCGATTGGCATTAGGCCAAGTGGGAGTTTGTTAGTGATATGAGAAAAATGTCCTAAGGCAATCGCCATATGATTGTAATCATTTATTTTAATAAATGAATATTCACTATTTGAGTATACATGTTTATGTATTTGATTGAGATCTTAAACTCATTTACTGAATGACCGTAATACAATTCACAGCATGAGAGAATTTGTGATGAATTCACAACTAGTGATTATCTCTACATATGCAATTGTGAAGTATTGAAATTGTCCCTAGTCGATGAATTGATAAATACGGACACTATCAATTCTGTTGAGACTAGCATGAGTTATTCTCTAATCAGCTGATTCTCACTGGCTGGTGACATTGGGATGTCCGGAGATAAACATGAATGCTAGTTAAGGGAACTAGTTCATTGGAGTGACTGGCTGTAAAACTTCATATGGTAGTCTACATATAGATATGTCAGTGAAGTTCTTACTACAGCTTAAGTGCGATGTTTCTTTGACTTGCGGTGTTCAAGTCATCTTGGTCATGGAGACTTATACTTTGACATCTTAAGCAAGCATCCCCAAGGAGGTGTGGACCCAGGATGATTGGGTATAAGCCGAAGTGCCCGAAGATGTTTGAACATCCTACAAAGGATTCACCACTCCTTGCGAGGAGATGTATACCCAAGGCCTATCGTCGGATTGTTACTCGAAGCCTCTGGCCAGAGCATGACATGTTCAGAGTATGAATCTCTTAAATACATGAGAGTAATTAGGATCCGTAGGACCAGAAAACGTTACTTGGGCTAGGTGTGACGTAGTCAGCCTAGTGGGGACTGACACACATAGACCATGTCCTGAACCAAGTGGGTATAAGATGGTGAAGGGAATGAGGCACGATTCATTATAGCTGCTGAAGGGTTTCAGAATTGTTTCTGAGGTCAACCGTTGATCTTTCGATTAATTGGGGATCATGATGTACTACTAGGTGCCACTCATGATCGTTCTATAATTGATTAATTATAGACGGCCAACATAAATCGAAAGCCTATTTAGTCACACGCACTACGAATAATCTAAGGGATTTAAAACGAGTTGAAAATTGGATTTTCCAATCAAGAGAGATTAGGTTTGGTTGAGCCAAACGATAAGTCGGATCTAAATTTTTCAGAGACGCATCGGAAGCGTAAAATGGCTAAGTCTTTTGAAGACTTAATAGATGAATTAAATAAGTTTAATTCATTGGGGCGTGGCTTGGATGGGCCGGCCAAAGAGGGTCTCCATCCTCCTTGCTTGGCCGACCACAACAAAGGGAGAGAGCCAAGTTTTTGGTTCAATTTATAAAATAAACCAAGTGTGGTTTGTTTTATAAAATTATGGATGATATAAATTTTTATATAATAAACCAAGGTTTGGTTTATTTTTCATGGAAATTAAAATGAACCATGGATTGGTTTATTTTATTTTATAAAATCAATCATGGATTGATTTACCATGATAAGAAAATTTATTCTATAAGAAAAAAAGGAGACTTAGTCAATTTTTATCATGAATTAAAATATGATAAAACTTAGCATGATGGAATAAGTCATAGAAAATTTATTCCATAAGAAAAAAGAGACTTGGCGGTTGAGAGGCCACTATATAAAGGACCCAAGGCAAGGCTTGGAAATCAATCGAAGTATTCTTGCCTGGGCTCTCTCCCTCTCCTCCCTTCTTTCTCTTGGCCGGCCATAAGGCTCTTCTCCCTTCTTCTTGCCGTGAGCACAAGGAGAAGCACCGAGGTGATAAAGTTCTTCCGTTGGGACGATCTTCCTCTTCGGCCATTATCACCTTGGGATTGGGCGCAAGTCATCTTCCTCCTTCTCGCCGGAATTGTGATTCCGACCAACCTTGGTAGTGAGTTTTTCCGATGTGATTACTTCTCTCTTAGTTTTCTTGTCGCGTTCTCAGAGAATCTAGTAGTTCTCGAGAACACGAAACTCGTGGCTTTGCGAAGTCATCCCGAAGATACTTGGCGTGGATGCGAATAGAGGCGGAGCTTCCGAGGGACGCTTACGGTTGGATATCGTCCCTTCCTTCGAGTTACGCGAGGTAATACATAAATTAGTTTACGTTTTTGCAAAATTTTAAATATATGATCATGTCTACACAAGATAAAGTTGCATGCTTAGATGTGTGGTTAAATAATTTGAGAAATTATTTATGCTAAACCTTTCGCTGCATGTAATTAATTTTAAAATTACGAACCCGCATCCATGTCAACATGCACCCGGTCCCAACACAAGCCACATGGGACGAATCGTCCTCGGAAGAAGAAGAAGAAGCTCCGCACTCCAACCTCCTCGCATTGACCACCTCGGAAGACATCGACTCCGGAACAGAATCAGAACCTGAGGAAGACGTCGGCACCGAAAAGCTTTCGATCTCGGAGGACGGACGGATGGATTACGGTAAGAGGTTATCCTGAATCGGAGCTTTACGATCTTATTTCGTACTTGTCACGCAAGTTGGTGAAAGCCAACATCCGGGTTGAAACCCTCCGACAGGAGGTCAAACTCCTGAAAGAGGAAGTCAACTCGAGTTCCCTAACCGAGTTAGTTCAAGAAGGAACCTCGACTCAAGTGCAAATGTTTGAGGAAGAGAATTCCTCCTTGAAAACTCAAGTCAAGGAACTCAAAGTCGCATTAGAATGATTCACTTCGGGTTCCAAGAATTTTGACATGATTCTTGGAAAACAGAAGTCAATTCTAAATCGATCCAGATTGGGCTAACGAACCAACTCGAGATAACGATCTTATTAATCTGTATTGAACCAATCTAGAACCCAAATCTAAGCATGGGTCCCTAAGCTGAGTTTGAACAACCAGGTTGGACCAAACCAATATTGGATCCCCAAAAATAAGATTCACATCTTGCCTAACCCTTATCGAGGCTTCAGTCCAGGGGGAGCCAATATAAAAACCATTTTTATACTTAGATAATTTCTTTTCTTGCTTGTTGTTTGTTTAGTTTTTATTTTTTTTATTCTGCTTAGACTTAGGAATGGTTAGTTAAGGACAAGACTTACTTGAAACTTGAATAACATAGTATTAGGTGGAGGTGAGATGATAGTACGTTAGGGAAGCCTTTCTAAAAGGTCAAGTAGGGTAAGACGTACCCTATTTGGTTTGTTTAGTCTGGTGGAACTAGACGAAGCTACCTCTCCAAATCCTAAGCTAGTTAGACCAGAAGTTCTCAAAAAGGAATTTGAAAATGAACTTTCGGTAAAATGCTTTGTCTAGGAAAGGGTTGTTGATCCAATAAGGCTACGGCCAAAGAAGACCTCTATGCCTCGCTAAGACCTGGAAGCCAATATCGAAACTCACTTTCAAATTACTATTTGATAAACTCGAATCTAACACAAGTTTTAATTAGAACTTAGATTTAACATAAAATCAAAAATAAAAATAATACATCTCACAAAACAGATAAGGAAACCTGCTTTGTCACTTAGAATTGGGTGAGATGTTTAGGACCCAATAGTTTAATCCAACTCAACATTTTCAAAATCAATTCTATATTTTCAAAATCAATTCTACATTTTCAAAATCAATTCAATATTTTCAAAATTAATTCTACATTTTCAAAATCAATTCTACATTTTCAAAATTAATTCTATATGTTCAAAATCAATTCTACACTGAACATTTATTTAATCAAAATTTCACCTAATATTTTTCAAATTCAATTTCAAAATTAATTCAACTCACACTGAAAACCTGTCTCACAATGAAACCCATAAGGTCAACATGTTTTGATAACCTTAGATGTGAGTGAGACAGATTAGGCAGTGAAATTCAATTACTCTATCCTTACTTCTACATAAATGGATCCAAATCAAACATACTTTATGTGTAGGAACATAAAAATTTAGACCAGTGGATGTTAGATAGTGGATGCTCCAGACATATGACTGGGGATAAATTGAAGTTCATCAAAATCAAGTTCAAAAACTTGGGCTTAATGGCATTTGGAAACAATGTCACACTTAAAGTAATTGGGTCAGGTAATATTGAACTAAACTCAGATTTTGTTATTAAAAAGGTGTTATTGGTGTTTAATTTACTTAGAATTAGCCAATTGTGTGATACTGGTTATATTGTGACCTTCACCAATTCTGACTACCTAATTAGCAATCTACAAGACTCAAACGTTACATGATCCTGTCGCGAAGTGAGTTGGATGCCCCTTCGGCTGAGTGGGTCATCGGGAAGAGCGAGGTCGCTGAGGTGTTCTACTGAGCTGGATCGCTTGTAGCCTACAAGACAAAGACCGTTAGAACCCGCCGGGAAAAGTCCCCAGCTAGGCACTCCAACGGTCAAGTCAGTATTCAGCGGTGGTAATGGAAAACAATAGAACAGTATGAACTTGCACTCTTGTGCGTACATGAGAAATGTGGAGTGAGGAGGCTTATATAGCCGGGGAAGCTGACATCTCCTGCCCCGCCTGCCACCTGCTGTCATATAGCGAGAACAAGGTAATGCATGCCCAGAGGTGGTAGGATAAAGTGACACATACTGTATTAAGGAAAGGGGCACTGTCAACTTAAGGGTTGGTGCCGTTGGACGCCGCTCGGCCTGACATCAGGGTATGTAGTCGAGGTACGAGGGGACAGGATATGGCAGGAAGATCAATACCTTGGTGAGATATCTATCAATTGGGACCAGGATGGCCTCAGTCCTGAGTTGACCCCGTACAACTTCTGGTAGTCTGGTGTCAGGGAGTGGTTGTGCCGACTGAGGGCACTAAGAACCGAGGCCAACTGAGGGCCTATGAGGGTGCCAACTGGAGCACTAAGTAACGAGGTCAGCTGAGGGCCTAGTAGGGTGCCGACTGGGGGCACTAAGAACCGAGGTCGACTGAGGGCCTATGAGGTTGCCGACTGGGGCACTAAGTAACGAGGTCGGCTGAGGGCCTATGAGGGTGCCGACTGGGGGCACCAAGTAACGCCTCCTCTGGTTTGGGCTTACTCCCGGAGCGTGGGCCGCCACGCGTCGGTGAGGAGCCAAACCTGGAGGAGCATAAACATCCGACTCAGGATCAGGCTAATACTAAAGAGCTTGGGCCGGCCCCCCCCCATCAGTCTAGGGGCCTGGGTCTGCTTGACATCCGTCTGACGGGCCTTTACAGCCCACTAACCATCTTTCTTTTGACTAGGCGCCAGGTTGCCGGGCCAGGCTACACGCAAGCTAGCCCAGGATCATAAGCATCCCCCTCAAGTCTAGTCGAGGGAGGCACGTAGTTGGACTGACTGGACCTCCACTATGGCCCGAGCCTGGCGCCCCCCTCGGAAATCGAGCGTATCCTCTCCTTGATTGCAGCCTGAATGGCACGAGACTCGCTCCCCTACGCCATTTGCTATCCCACATCGACGGATACGCCCTTGGCCTCTGCGAGCATTCTGCCCCTGTCTGTGTTCTGCCATCATGCACATTACCTGAGCCCGATCAGACGGCTCTGACAGGGTCACATGTTTCTCCCGATTTCTCATTGAACGACCAACATCCCTCGCCTATTCCCATAAGTATGCCCTTTCTCTGCTCCTGCTTCTTGGTGCATTCAAAAAACCCCCACTTCGGTCTCCGCCACTTCGCGTGCTTCTAGAGCCCTAACAGCTGCTTCTCTTCGATTTTCCTTCGGCGACTCCTTTCATCGGTTAGCTTCCCAACTCCCTTTTTCTTCGATGGCCTCTTCCTCCTCGTCTCCTTCCCCTTCTAGGCCCTGGTATTCCACCATGATAACTACCCTCGCTGCTCACGACCTGGATCAGATACAGTCGGATTTCTTAATCCCCACCGACCACCAGCTGCTACTACCTGAATCGCATGATCGACCGGATTCCGCCCCCTTGGGCTACATTGCTCTGTCTTGGGACCATCTACAAGCCGGTCTCCGTTTGCCCATTCATCCTTTCCTTTCCGCCGTCTGCGACTACTTCCAAATTCCCTTACCTCAGCTAGCTCCCAACGCCATACGTTTAATGTGCAGCTCGGTCATCATTTTTTCATTACTCCAGATTCCCCTGGTGCCGGAGAATTTCCATTATCTTTTCTACCCCAAACAGCAGGAAGCGGGCGACTTCTTCTTCCAAGCCCGAGCAAAAGCTTCCTTCCTCCTGAATCTTCCCACCTCTAACAAGGGATGGAAGGAGCGTTACTTCTTCATTGGGCCCATCTCAGCCTCGGGCTGGCCCACAACTTGGATCGAGGGACTTCCCGTTTTCGAGTCCCTCCCCAGACACTATCGCACTTCAGCCGCCTACTTGAAGGTCACATCCGAGCTGGAGGATAGGCATTTCCATGGCGGCCATCTGCTGAAGGAGGGGATTCTCTCCACCTTCGGTCTTAGCTCTAGTCCGGTCCCTTCACTATCTGCAGTCGGTAAGTCTTACTATGCTCTCCCCGCCTGCCTCTTACTCGCGCTTGAGCCTATTTCATCTTCGCAGTTTCCATGATGTTGTCCACGACTCTGAAGGGAGGCTTTAGAATAGAAGAGGCCGAGCTGCGGACTCGGGTCGCTTCCGTATTGGCCGCCAGAGGAGGTGCTTCAGTTGTAGACGCTTTGGCGGGCCCGACTTTGACTGTACTAGAGTCAGTTCCCCCCACTTCCGAGATAGCCCCACCTACAGCCACCAAGCCACGTGCTCCTTCAAAATGCCGACGAGCATCTTCCCCGTCAAAGGGCTCCTCCCACCCTTCCTCTAGCAAACGACTGGAGAAAAAGAAGAAGAAAAAGAAGAGAGAGGCTCCCGAGCCAGAAGGCCCCTCTGTTTCTATGGTCATCGATCCCTTCGTGGCTCCTGCTGCTGATCCTCTTGCCGTCATACCGGTTGACAGTTCCCCTGTCAAAGTGCCGACAGTTATTCCTGCCGCCCACCCCGACATTGGCGCTGCAGCCGATCCTCCTATTATCACATCGTCTACCGACCCTTCTGCTTCCTCCAACGCTTCCGGTGCAGTGATGCCTGATAGATCGGGAACTCCATCCGCTGAGGATCCGGCTGAGGATCCGATGATGCATCTTTTGGTGCCCACTTGAGCTGACCGCCACTTGAAGATGCCTTCGGGCGAGCTACCCGACCAACATCAGGACCTCCGCCTATATGGGTCGGTAGCCGACCGCTATGCTCAGGGGCTCGAGGAGTCTTATTTCCGGGGCCCTCGTAACAGAGCTGACGCCTATTTCCTTAAGGCCACTCAGGTATGTCTGGTCGAACTGGGTCTTCTATCGAACCCTCTGTTTCATATCCCTAAGACCAGTATTCATTTTGCAGTTCATAGGAGATTGTCACGGCTTTTCTATGTCTTTTCTGGCCCAGAGCTCGGCTCAGGCTAAGGCCGAAAGGGAAGTGGAGCACTTGAAGACCCAACTGGCGCACTCTCAGCTAGTTGCCGACGAGCCCACGCTGAACCACCTGCGAACCGAGGTTCGGGCTCTGCAAGATCAATTGTCTCACTCTGAAGAGCAACTCGAGGCGGCACGTGGCCAAATCGAGACAGCGTAGCAGGCCGCGTCTCAAACGAACATCCGGCTATCCACCCTGAAACATACTGTGTGGAAGGCGTGAGCTCTTCAGGCGAAGACTCAGGACGAGTTGGCCCAGGCGAAGTCTGAGCTTCAGAAGACGTCCGTTATCCATGACTCCCTTCGAGCCCAACTAGAGACCAGAGATGCTGAGGCTCTGGCTCAATCACAAAGGATAACTGAATTATCCGCGGAGCTCTCTTCCAAGGACCAACTGTTACAAGGTCAGAAGGAGGAGCTTGAGCAGCTATTGAAGGAGAAGTCCGAGTGGGAGGCGGCTAGATCAGAGCTGACGGAGCTCCGAGCCTACAGGGAAACCGAACCCACCAGATTAGAAGAGCATAGGCTCGAGTGCGTCAATGCCTCCACTCATCTAACCGAAATTGCCAATCGATTCATGGACGTAATGATGCCACAGGGAGTTAACATCGTCCGCCGACTCAAGCTTGGTGGGTATCTGCTTCCCAATCTGCCTCCCACGGCAGTGCGGCTTCAAGATCTATGCAAAGACCTGCCTAACGTAACCGGAGCCCTTCAAGTGAGGGTCATGCCTCCTATATTTTTGTCTTTCTTCTCTTTGCACTTGTAAGGGCGATTGACTCCCGGTTGTGTAACATTTTTGTACTGCCAAATGAAATCTTTCCCTTCCCACTTGGGCTTCTTAGGCTTGCTTTTTATTGTCGAGTACTGACGCTCCGAAGGAACGTCAGGTGGAGCGTTCAGCTCGGGATATCCCTTTTCCGGGTAAGCCACTGTGTCAAGGGACTTGTGGGAGCTGGTCCGTTTGTGAAGGTTCGGCCGCTTGGTTGAGTCGGAGCCCGGGGACCGTGGGTCGCCACGCGTCCGACCGGGTCTTGAACCAAGGATTGACCGGAGCTAGCCCATCTATGAAGGTTTAGCCACTTGGTTGGGTCGGAGCCCGGGGAGTGTGGGTCGCCACGCGTCCGACGGGTCTTGAACCAAGGGATTGACTGGAGCTAGCCCATCTATGAAGGTTTAGCCACTTGGTTGGGTCGGAGCCCGGGGAGCGTGGGTCGCCACGCGTCTGACCGGGTCTTGAACCAAGGGATTGACGGGAGCTAGCCCGTTTGTTTCTCTGCGTCTGTCCCATCAAGGTGATTCGTATCACAATTCATGACAGCTGCCTTAACGAGCGATTGAACGTATCAATGGTGAAATGACACATCGGGCAGCGAAACGTCTATCATCGGTCATAAGTACCTCGGGCGACGAGCAATTACACCTTGCCCGCTTACTTCTGCATTATTGCTTCTCAATGTTCTCCCGCAACACCTTCGAGCACGACCACTCGATCCCGCGAGTTACCGAGGCCTTCTACGAACGGCCAAGATTGTTCGCCTTCTCCTATATATAGGCGATGAATACCAAGGTCACTTTCAACCCAAGCATCAGCGAGACTGAAATCCCCTTCTGCTCTTCAGCCAATCCTTCAATATGTCCACCAACTCATCCGAGGAACTGTTCTCCTTACAAAGGCCTTATGCTTTCTCGGATGACTCTTACTTCTCCTCCTCGGAAGATATAGATTGGGAGCATCTTGACAGCATGCTCCCCCCCCCCCCCCGACTCCCCTCTCATGACGAGGGTCTTCACGACCACCACTGCCCCTTACAAGTCCACATCATATAAGGGGAGAGAACCGGCTAAGGCGAGGCCGGCTTTCCCTATGGAGGTCTCCAATATGGAGGGACTGCCCTTGAATACCCAACCTCAGCCGCTTCGGTCGGCTAATTTTTCATGTTCACTTGGGACGACCACTCCCTCTCGCCGAGCGAAGCGAGCCAAGGCGTCGGCTTCTGCAAAACCTGCTGTAGCGGCTCCTTCTTTTTCCCGTGTGACCTCCCCTCAGGCTCTCACTCATTCTCCGCCCGGCCGCGAGGTATCTCTTCCTCCGCCGACTCACGAGGTTGCCCTTCCCCAGTCGGGGGCTTTCCCTCTGGTGCCTTCTTTTGCTAAGGGAGTTAATGTCTACCCTCCTTTGTCAAGGGCGGTCTCCCCGAGCATTATAACTCGCGGGGCTCCCTCTTCTTCTACATTGTCGAGGAGGGTTTGGATGTTTGCGCCGGCGAGGCATCCGAAGGAGGATGTCCCTGCCGCCCTTCGCCCTACGACCCAGGGTGGTTCTGTATGCCGACCGGCTGGCAATACTGGTTCGACTAATGTTGGAGGAGCTACTATCAGATGACCCCTATCATTGCCAGTGCCAGTCCGGGGAGGCCCGTTGCTTGCATTCTCCCCGACCTCTCCCAAACTATGGGCCTCCGTGGGTGACAATGCTGCTGTTGGCTCTCCTGGGCCAGTCTCTCCGAATGCCGCCACCCACGGGGCACTAGATAGTGACTCGTGTTCGAGGAGCGATCTGGACAGGGAGTCTGAAGCCTCATCCAGCCGAGAGCCTGGAAACTCTGCTCGGGCGAGAGCCCGGAAAATATGCTCAGGCGAGAGCACATAGGCCGACTCGCGAAGCCTCCATCTGTGAAAGAGGGTGCTTCCGCTTTTCTTTCCTTTGATTCTGACTCTTGCCATCTTTCTTCGACAGGCGGCGCAGTCAGTTTGGAATTCTGAGGAATTGGCTACGCTCAAGACGCAACTTTTTGAGGCAAACCACGTCATCTTCACTCTGCGGGCCGACCTGAAGGCCAAAGAGGAAGAGCGGGCTGCCTGTGCTGCGGAGCTTGGCAGGCTTAAACAAAGACATGAAGTCCAAGCATCCGTATTGAAGGCAATTCAGTGGCGCATACAACGCCTCAAAGGATATGCTGACTCTCTACTCCGGGGCAAGTTCCAGAAGAGGACCAGCCGAGCTCCGTGAACTAGGAGCAATTGTTATCAAGAAGGTTCTTTTCAATTTCCTTCGCTGGGGAGGGGCTAGGCCTCGATTTTGTAATAACCTTTGATAATAAGAATGCCAACTCGTTTATGTCCTTTGTGTCTTTGCCATGATTAAGTATCATGAATTCGTGCGGCGTTACTAACCCGAGTGGGGACTTCCCCGCTCGAGTTCACTTCACTGAAGGTGTTTGCGAGTTGCGCGAGTATACTGCCTTCCCTTTGCATTGGCCACTCGAGTCAAAGCAAGCTTTACTCCATGGTTGTCGGAATGAAATACTTAAGTATCTTAGCAGCTTGAATGAAGGCGGGTCATCATTTGACAAGCTCACAAGAGTTGATGAAATTGTCGACTTAGGCAATTTATGGCGCTGTCGCCGAGTCAAGGGCCTTGTAAAGGCCTGTCATAATGCTTTCGTTCAAGTCCCGTTTGGGGAGTGACCTTGTTAAGGAGATGTTCGAGAGGTGCTACTGCTTCAGGAATCTGGCGCACACAGTTGGGCAATACACAGGGACCGTGGGACTCCACGCGTCTTAGTGAGCAGCCGAGCCGCGGGATGAATAACACACACAATCGGGCAAGACTCAGGGAGCGTGGGACGCCACGCGTCTTACTGAGCAGCCGAGCTGCGGGATAAATAGCACACATAGTCGGGCAAGACTCAGGGAGCATGGGACGCCATGCGTCTTACTGAGCAGCCGAGCTGCGGGATAATGGCGCACACAGTCAGGCAAGACTTAGCGAGCGTGGGACGCCATGTGTCTTACTGAGCAGCCGAGCTGCGGGATAAAACGTAACCCGTGCAAAGACGAGAGTTTGGACACTGACTCAGGCCGATTAATAGGAGCGTGGGCCAGCACACGTCCGATCGGAGACACTGAATTGGGTGGGTGATAGGTATCATTTTGTTGATCATTTTAGATGCTAACATCCAAATTTGACCCATATTTTACTTGCTTAATATTGCATTTATCCTAGGTTTTGTGAATGTAGTCTATTTTTGGGTTTTATTGTAAATTTTGCCACATTGCGATATTTTGGAACTTAATTGTGAATCTATGTTTGCAGGCTTTGAAAGGATCACGGACCGAGGTCAAGAATGGTCGGAATCAGGCTTAGATCAAGGCGATCAAGCTATGGAGAATTGTGAGCCGTCCATTCAGAAGTTAAGCAGATCTGGATCATCCAGAGCAAATCAGATGGATCCCATATGAGGAAAGGTAGATCTGACCTTCATAATGAAATCTGGAAGTTTAGGGGTGAATCGGAGCTCATCTAGCCGTTAGATCAAGATCAGAGGGTTCTAGACCGTCCGTTCAAAGATCAGCTTGATCTGAGCCATCCGTTGCAAATTTCGAAGATCCGAACCACTGAGAGACAGATCCTGACCTTTGATCAACATCTGAGAGTTTTGGGTTAAATTGGATTAAGATCAGCCGTTGGATGAGCTTTGAACAATCTCAGCCGTCCAAATTAAATGGCATAAGTTTAAATGGAAATTCCCTCCGCAGAACAGAGTTGTCGCGTCTTCGCCAATTTCCAGTGAGTTCTTCGTTCTTCTTCACTAGTTCTTCGATTCGTTTGCGATTTTTTTCATCTGAAGGCGTGGTCATCCCGATCACAACCTTGGAACACGATCTGGATCATTGGGAGAAGGTTTCCGTTGAGATTCTAGCTCGGATTTGCACCGGAACAGAGTGGATTGAGGGTTTCGTCCATTTCTGTGATCTGATCGATTCAATCGCGATACGTGCCGTTTTCTTCAATCGGAGCTTACTGGAGGGTCCTCTGGTATGTTTTGATCATTTCCAAATCATCATCACACCTCGGAATCGCGAGATCGTGGAGATCGATTGGATTTTCCCAGCTGAGTGCAGATTGTGAACAGATTCGAAATTGAAGCCATTTTCCCATTGATTTGCGGAGCTGAAGGGGTTCTTGGCTTGCTCTTGTGTGACGGCAAGGAGGTCTTGAGACAAGGGAATGATCGAGGCTTAGTTTTTATGGCATTTCTTTTTGTTTTAGCTGTAATTTCAATTCTGCACTTCATTTCTGTTACTGTCTTCGTATCAGTTGCTTCAGTTCAATAACTTGAGTTTTTTTCAACCTTAATTACATTTCATCCTGCAAGTTTAATAGCTAGGGAATTCGTTTAGTGCACAATTGCTTTTAAATTCAGTTTACTTCATAGTTTAATTTCTGTGAAACAGTTTTCCTTCTTGCGTATCAGCCTTTCTCATGCTGTATATCAGTTAGTTTCTGTAATGTCACTGATAGCTTCTGAATTCCGTGCCAAATAAACTTTAAACTCTTTTTAAGTTTTTCTGAATTTAGATTAGTGACTCGAATTCAGTTTGCATTGGGTAGTTTCAGCATTTAACCTGCTGTTTCATTTCTGCAAATTTCAGATTGTAGTTGCTGATTTGGTATCAAATTAAGCATTAGTTCCTTTGAATCTTTTCAGAAATTAGATTTGTGTTCTCGAACTTAGTTGTTTTGTTTGATTGTTTCTTAATTGTAGCTGCATTCCTAAATTCGGGTTCTACCCTGCTGCATTTCATTTCTGCATTTGCTTCATTTCCGCATGTTAGTTGGGCTTTGAATTGTTGATTACAGTCATTTGTTTCTGCATTCATTCGCCTTTGAAATATGCAGTTGACTTGTTGTTCCGAACTTATTTGCTTTACATCAGTTTGTTTGTTCTGTTTTTAGTTCAGCTTTTGGCACATAAGTATCTTCCTGTGTATCAAATTGTTCAACTTAGCACTTTGTATCAAGAGCATGCGTGGACACTGATTGGTATCAAGCAATAGGCTGTTTTTAGTGTGTTTTGGTATTTGAAATCAGTTAGTAGTGCATTTGGAGTGTCTCTGAACATTATCATCCATGTACGCATTTGTTGTTTTTAAAGTTTGTAGCTAGCATTTGTTTCAAGTTAGTTTGCTTCCAAAAATTTCCATTACTGTTTTCATTTCTTAGCTTAGCATTAGTTGCATTTGAAGTAAGGTTTGCTCCTTCAAATTCAATCAAGTCGCATTGGTTCATTAAGTTTCCATTGGTTGAGTCCTTCATTGCTATTACCTTGTTTAGTTCATTTAGTTCAATTCTTTTTCTTTCCATTGCATTTTCATTTCTAATTGCAACCAAAACCCAAGTTCTATCCAAAACCCAAAAATATCAACGACACCTAAACTCAAGCTCGAATCGAACCATCTCAACTAGCCCTAGGGAAAATATGACCTGTGGCCCATTTACTACATTTCTATTCTTTGCTAGCAAAAAGGGTTTCCAGCTTTACAAATATCTAAATTTGAGACCCACATTTGTGACACATCTCGGGTTCATCACTCATCAAGGGGGCATCATCAACCCGACTCACCAGGACACGGATTCCGTCAATAATCAACAGCACATTATATTATTAATATTATCTCCCAACTTACCGGGCCTATTGATCTAACAGAATAGATCTCGCCCTTTGGTAAATCAAAGAAATAATAGTTAATAATATATGCCCGTTATTATATTAGGATTAAGGGATCGTACTCCATAATATAATCTTGAGGTCCTATCCAATTATCGAGTCAGTACAAATTGGATAACCTCGGGTTTTGGTCCTACTCAATGTACTCAAAGCACACTAGTGTAATTCTATGGTCAAGACCAACCACACCTAATTACACTACAACCATTCTGATGGGTTGTCCAATTCCATCTCGGTTGTGAACCTCTTATTTATACTAAGCCAGGAACTGATAACAAGATCTTCCGTGTGACACCACACACAATGTTATCTACAATGCAAAGTAATTGGACTTCATACATGTACTAATGTAAACAAACACCTAGTGTAGTTGTGATTCTCATTTCAAAACTAAGATGTTCATATAAAGAAATTCATGTCTTTCAATATACACATCTTACAATTTCTCCCTAGCTCCTCTTGTTTTCATGTTACTTTCTTGCTTTGATATTTGTTATCATATGCATGTGTTTAATTAATTATCATGAGTTAATTATTTGTTAATTAATGTGATAATTAATTTATGTCATGGACCCCGATTATAAACATGAAAATCGGCGATCCATTCGTCGTCTTTTCCGCGGTTAATTAATCTGGAAAGTTACAAAGCCTTAACCTTGGTTTTGGCTAAGTTGTGACTTGGATTAATTAACACGACGACGAGACGGTCGTTTGGGAGACGGGTCTCTATTTGGATTAAATTTTTAATCCGTAGATATAGAGAGGTCTCTCATGTTCGACCCTGTGATTGCTTGTGAAATCGCTAAGCCATACCTAACAGCACTGTTAATAATATCTTTTACGGTGCAGCCAATTATGTGCGCTGCAGATAGTTTAATATTTATATAAACGATGATGTGTAGAAAAAAATGAGTCATCAATAAACTTTTCTACGACATACAGAGTGCGTTGTTAAAACATAATATTAACAGCGTATAGAGCACGCTGTTAATACTTATTATACACATGTAAATGATAGCGTATACAAAATGCAAGCCGCTAATACATATTATAAATTATTAACAACATACAAAGCACTATTAATAGTCTTGTCTCTTAAATTATTTTTCGTCAAAATATCTCGCCAACACAAACCTTAACCAAACTTCTCCTCACTCATCACCTGACCCAAACTCATCATGCAAACAATCTCCTCCAAATTCCACACACTCGTGCTCATGCTCACCAAACTCCTCACGTGAACCCTAATCTCGCTCCCTCTGTTGGTTTCAACTGAATGGATCTTCGTAGAACACAAGTGAAGAAAGGAAAAGAACAAATCTGGAAATAATATTAAGATGAAATTACAATTCACTTTTTCAAAGTTACAATTAGCATCCTATTTATAATAGAAAATGTAACCGCCATAACTTCCAATAACTTCCAAAATAACTTCCTCTTTGTAACTACTCCATCATTATATCAGGCTTAGACTCACAATCTCCCCCTTAAGCTTGATTTGGTTCAAGGTTCTTTACTCCGAGCAGCTCTCGCATCTCCAAAAATTTTACTCTTGCTAGAGCCTTGGTGAGAATATCCGCATGTTGTTCTCTGGTGCTTACGAACTCCACGATGATCTGTCGGTTCTCGACACACTCGCGGACAAAATGGAAGCGAGTGTCGATGTGCTTGCTGCGTCCATGAAACACCGGGTTCTTTATCAATGCAATTGCAGATTTGTTGTCGACATAAAGAATTACCGGCTTTGGCTCGCTTCCGGTCACCTCGCTCAACAAACTTCTCAACCACAGTGCTTGGCATGATGCTGCAGTGGCTGCCATGAACTCCGCCTCACAGGATGATAGAGCAACGGTTCGCTGTTTTTGAGATTGCCAAGTGATTAGATTCTCGTTAAGATAAAATGCCATTCCTCCAGTACTTTTCCTGCCATCTATATCACCAGCTAGATCGCTGTCAGTGAAACCGATAAGTTTTTCAGTGCCTTGTCCTCTTTTGTACTGAATCCCGAAGCTCGTCGTACCCTTCACGTAGCGGAGAATATGTTTCACCGCTTGTTGGTGTAGAGTAGTAGGTTGTTCCATGTAACGACTCACCATGCCGACCGCATATGAGATATCAGGTCGAGTGTGAGTCAAATATCTGAGACACCCGATGACACGCTTATACTCAGTGGGATTCACAAAGGTTCCTGCCGCATCCTTGCCGAACTTCACCTTTGCTTCCATTGGATACTTGCTCGGGTTGCAATCTGCCATGGCGAACTGTTCCAACACCTTCTTTGCATAGGTTGATTGCTTTACTATGATACAGTCTTCCTTTTGTTCCACCTCAATACCAAGGTAGTATGAGAGCAACCCGAGATCACTCATCTCGAATTCATTCATCATTTGCTGCTTGAATCTCTTTATACTAACACTACTGGATCCCGTCACGATTAGATCATCGACGTATACTCCGACGATGAGTACTTCTTCTTCATGTCTCCTTGTATACACGGCTTGTTCTTGAGAGCACTTCACAAAACCAAGACTCACCATACTCTTGTTGAGACGTATATTCCACGCCCTTGGTGCTTGGCGTAAGCCGTAGAGAGCCTTGGACAGCTTGTACACTTTGTGTTCTTTGGTCTTGACTATAAAACCTTCAGGTTGAGCGACATAGACTTCTTCCTCAAGATCTCCATTGAGGAATGCCGATTTGACGTCTAAGTGCTGAATCTCCCATCCACGATGAGCAGCGAGAGCAAGGATTAACCTGATGGTGTCGAGTCTTGCCACCGGTGCAAATACATCTTCGAAGTCAACTCCTTGCTTCTGCACATAACCTTTCGCTACCAATCATGCTTTGTGCTTAAGGATGTTGCCTTTGCTGTCTCTTTTCAACTTGTATACCCACTTCAACCCGATGAGTTTGTGACCAGGTGGCAAGTCGGTGAGTGCCCATGTCTTGTTCTTCTCGATGGACTCGAGCTCTTTTCGCATGGCCTCATTCCACGCCTCCTTAGATGCTGCCTCGTGATATGTTGTTGGTTCGTCGGTAGTGAGCAACAATAATTCATCAAGATCCATCTCTACTCGTGGTGCCTCCACGTAGATGTCGATGAGTGAGCGGAATTTCCTGGGAGCATCTTCAGTTGTGGATCTGCCCGAGTTGTCTTGCTGTTGAGAAGAGTTTGGCATTTCTACTAGAGTCATCGGCGATGCCGAATGCGGACTTGTTGGTGGCGTCAATTCTGCTAAACCTCCATCTTCTCGTAGGATTCCGAACTCCACATAGTTTTGTACAGCCTCGTCATCATGGTTGCACCATTCCCACTTCTTCTCCTCTTCAAACACAGCGTCTCTGCTCACAAAGATTTTTTTCCGTGGTGGATCGAGAAATCTATGTGCTTTACTTCCCTCTTCGACGCCAAGATACACCATTGCTTGACTTCGATCATCTAGCTTCTTGAGATGTGGACCTGCAACCTTCACATGTGCGGTACATCCGAATACTCTTAAATGCTCCAAATGAGGTCGTTTGCCGAACCAAGCTTGGTAAGGGGTGCAATCTCCTAGTACCTTTGTCGGCAAACGGTTTAAGAGATAAACTGCATGTCGTACCGCTTCCCCCCAGAGGTTTGCCGGAACTAACATACTCTTGAGCAAACTCCTCGCGGTAGCCATTACGGTGCGATTTCTCCTCTCCACCACACCATTTTGTTGAGGTGTGTATGGTGCTGTGAGATGACGCTCAACTCCCTCTTCTTTACAGAATTCCGTGAACTTATGGGATGTGAACTCGCCACCACGATCAGTTCGAAGGGTCTTCAGCTTGTGCTCCGACTTGTTCTCCACGAGCCTTTTAAACTTCTTAAATGCTTCAAAGGCTTCTCCCTTTTCTTTGAGCATGTACACCCACATCCAACGACTATGATCATCAATAAGTAATAGACAATACTTGTTACCGGCGAGTGATGTCGGGGTGATTGGACCACACAGATCTGCGTGCACAAGTTGTAAGAGATTATCGGCACGGAAGTTGGCTTGAGCAGGGAATGGCAGCCTTGACTGCTTTGCAATCATGCAACTCTCACACACTTGGTTGGGGCGTGTGATCTTAGGCAGCCCTATAGCCATCTCCTTCTCCCCCATCATCTTGAGAGCATAAAAGTTTACGTGCCCAAGCCTCGCATGCCATAACCAAGCCGGATCTCCTAGCAACGTTAATAGAGAAGCGGGTTGACTCGTCTCGAGGGAAATCTTATACAACCGATTTTGTGATTTCTCCACCTTCATTAACAAGACGCCATTTCGGTCGAACATTTTCAAGAGCGATCCGACTAAGATGATCGTACTTCCTTCTTCTGTCATCTGACCAAGACTTATGATATTACTTTTCAGTTTTGGAATGTAATATACCTTGGTTATTAGTCGGTGATCTCCATTCTTGCATTGGAATAAGATAGATCCTCGTCCCTTGATCTCCACGAGTGAGCCATCTCCGAACTTCACATTGCCCGTGATTTTCTCGTCGAGTTCATTGAACATCTCTCGATGGCCCGTCATATGGTTGCTTGCTCCATTGTCAAGATACCACACATTGGTGTGATTAAACTCCTCGCCACTTGCGAGAAGGTTCGCCATGACTTTCTCTTCATTAAGCATCACAACCTCGGGTTCCTCCTTAGCCGATTGATGTGCGTGCTCTTGGTCATCCTTATCTTCGAGGTTCGTCTCTTCATCCTCGGGCAAAGGATTCGCCACTCCCTCAATGAACATCAATGATGGCTCTTCGTCATGGAGGGTTGTGAGTGTAGGATCGATGCACGTGAGAGGGGGGGGGGTGAATCACGTGACCTTTTAAAAAATTAAAATCAGAGCGCTTTAAAAAGCGTGCACAGCGGAAATGAAAGAAACGAAAAACGAACACACTAACACAAACGAGTTTTACTTCGTTCGGAGCCTTCGTCGACTCCTACTCGAAGGCCCAGGTCCCTCGGACCTTTCCGTTGGGCAATCCACTAATACTCTCTACCGGTAAACACCGATAGAGTAGGCGAGTACAAAGGAATTGAAAGTGTGACAACCCCACACTTTCAAGTAATTAAATGCAACAATATATATATTAAAAAATTATCTTTTTACCGACGTCCGGAGTAGGTTGACTCTCTCGGGGCAGCAGGACGTCGTCGGCTCGAAGTGAAGCGTTTCCGGAGCAAGGCGCGAGCGTAGAAGAACTTAGAGGCTTTGGAAGAAGTGTTGTGCTTGAAGCCTTGGTCGAGGGCTCTATTTATAGCCCTGGGGGCGCCCGGAATGCTCGGGGCGCCCTCCCACGTGGCGTACGATCCATCACCCAGCTCGGTCGCATCTGATCGCTTCCATTTCGGGATGGGGTTTGACCGGGGCGCCCGAAGCGCGCGGGGCGCCCGCTTGACCGGTCAAACTCTATCTTCCGTTTGGTTTCGCGAGGGCGCGCAGCAGCAGCTGACAGTGGGGGCTCCCGCGACACGCGGGGCGCCCCGACATATAACTGTCGAGGCGCGTTGAGGCGCGTTTCTTGCTCTGCTGACTTTGGTTGACCTTGGGGGCGCCCGGAACATCCGGGGCGCCCTGCTCAGCTACTGCCTCACTCCTTTGAGGCTCTCTGAGCTGCAGATACACATTCCTTCGATCCTGCATCCAGGGTTAGTCCAAAACAAGGCATTTAAAGTGTTAGATTATACAGCCTGCGCTGTCCTGGTTCTGACTTTGGGTCTCCCAAGTGGAACCCTAGGTCGAACCGACGCCTACTGTTCCCTCGACGAGGAACGCGTCCTCACTGGTTCGCTCCTCCAGTGACTTACCTCACTTACCCTTTGTGCAGCTTTACTTGACTTCTTGACCCACCAGGACTTCATGCCAAGGTTCAACCACCCTGGTCTTCCTGCCAAGTCTCAACCAACTTGGTCTTCAGCCAGTTGTCAGGTCCTGCGGACCCAACTGGACTTCCCGCCAGGACTCAACCATCCTGGACTTCAGCCTGGCGTCTGGTCCTAAGTCTTTCAACCCTGCACACTTAGTAAAGAGGTTAAACACCAACAACCCTAACTTTAACCACTTTGTCATACATCAAAACCCGAGTTTGACCATTAGTGCAAACTGCACCAACAATCTCCCCCTTTTTGATGTATTGACAACTCAGGTTAAAGTTAGAAAAAAAACAGCAGATATGAACTTGCATAAACATGCAAATAATATAACATAAGCATAGGTATGAAAGTTGCAGCACATAAGAAAGCAGAATTAATTAACTGTGAAATAAGCATGCTGTTTGCAATTTTCTAACCCTTTACCCTACTCTCCCCCTTTGTCATTCATCAAAAAATAGGCATAACAAGTTTAAGGGAGTAGAAATATAGGCTAAGTGTTAGGGAAAACTAGACTTAGGCAAAATAGATTAAGTAAGATAAATAACCTAAGCGAAAAAAAAGAACTCCCCCTAAATCAATTAACTTAGCTTTCAAAACTGACAAATAGTTTTCAACAACATTATTTTTCAAATGAATTAGAAATATTTTCAAAGTTAAGCTTGACAATCTTTTTAAAAGAAAATATATAAAAATTTCCCAAATAATACATATTTTTCAAAGCCAAAAGAAACTTTGCTACTGAGCTTTAACTTAGAAGAAGGAAGATATTCTAAGAATAAGCTTTAAAAGTTTCAAGACCATTATTCAATTTTTAAAACTAATTTTTCAAGAATATGCCTTAGATTCTTTTGAAAATAGTTATACTTTAAAAGTAATATCATAGACTTAATCAAACTATTCTTAAAATTAATTTTCCAAGTTAGTTTGAACTCCCCCTTAACTTGACAAGCCCTTAGAATTCCTTGTCAATTTCAAGGTAAACATTCTATTATGTCCTAGGGATATCCAAACTACAAATAAAAATATTTCAAAAGAATCATTTTTGGAAGTAAATCAATCAAAATATTTTGATACTTTCTAGTATAAGAACAAGCTAATAGTGGATTTTCAAAAAACATAAGTGTTTTTATTTTAAAGTTAATTTGAAAATAGTTTATCAAAGAAAATTAGTAAAATTTGAAAAAGGAGATTTGCAAGACCCAAAAATACGGATTTTTCAATACTAAATAGGAATTGCAAGGAACTATTTATAAGCATAATCCTAATATTTTTCAAACAAAACAGTAAAAATAAGACATGTATGGCATCTCTTAAAATAGGTTTAGATATAGGGCATTTTTATTTTTAATCACATATTTTAATAAAATAGTTTAAAAGTATTTGAAGAGAGATTTTCAAGAGGATTGTTTAATATTTTGAAACAAAATTTGATATAGTAATAAAGTTATTATTATTATTTTTAAATGATAATAAGAATATCTTTGAAAGCACAAAAAAATTGAAAATAAGTTTTGAAAAGAATATAATTGAAAGAATAAAAAAAAGACTTTAAAGCAAAAAGTATTTTTAAAACAGTTATTTTCAAATATGTTATAAGAAATTTGCCAAAAAGATGTATAGAAATATTTTCCCTCCCCCTCAACTCGATATTCTCCATAAGTCCTTAGGGGTAAGTTCGTAAAAGAACAAGCAGAAAGAGAAAAGGAAACAAAAGAGTTTTTTTTTTGTTAAGTTGGTTTAATTAAGGATTAGGTGTAGGCTTAATTAAGCCTTTAGTGTGGGTTTGCTTTTAGGTTTGGTTTAATTAGGTTTGTATTCATTAGATTTAAGTTTGGTTTAATTAAAGTTTAATTAGGTTAATTATATTTAAGTTTGGTTTAATTAAAGTTTTTAGTTAAGTTGGTTAAGGTTGGTTGGGTTGATAAATTTTAATTAAACATTAAAAATTAAGTTAAAGTTTTAAAATGTAATTATGATTTTAATTGAAGTAATATTTAAAGTTTAATTTTAATTACGATTAAGAATTAAAGTTTAATTTTAATTAGGATTATAAATTAAAGTTTAATTTTAATTAGGATTATAAATTAAAGTTTAATTTTAATTAGGATTCAATTTTGGTAAAATTAAATTAAGATTTAATTAAGAGTTAAAGTTTGATTTTAATTAAGATTAAGATTAAAGTTTAAATAATTAAGATTTTTAATTAAACTTAAGGTTAAGGTTTAATTAATTAAGAATTTTAATTAAGATTAAGGTTAAAATTATTAAGAATTTCAATTAAGATTAAGGTAAAATTTTAATTACAAGCTTTAGTTATTTGGGGATTAAAGTTAGAGGTATTTAAATGAAGTTTTAATAAAGGGTTGAAGTTCAATTAGGTAAAATTTTAGGAGTTAAAATTTAATTTGGTCGAATTTTAAATAAATTAAAGTTAGTTAAGATTTAATTAAAGATTCAAGGTTAATTCATTGGAGTCTGAATAAAGATTGAAATTCTAATTAATTAAGGATTAAAATTTGATTATGTAAAGAGTTAGATTTTTAATTATATAAAATTTAATTAACGTTAAATTTTAATTTAATTAAAGTTAATTTAAGTAAAGTTTGATTATGTAAATTTTAGTTAAAGTTAAAGTAGAATTTAATTAAGGTTAATTTTTAATTTATGTTGAAATTTAATTAGATGAATTTTTAATTAAGGATTTAATTAGGTGAAAAATTAAGACTTAGATTAAATTAAAATATGATTTAATTAAGAATTTTAAAGTTTAATTTTAACATTTAAATAAGATTCAAATTTATAGATACGATTAAAATTTTAATTAATATTTAATTTGGTGAAAAGAAAGTAAAATTTTATCGGTTAAAATTTAATTAAGTAACGGTTAGGTTAAAATACCCAAGTTTCAAATTTTATTGTCTCTAATCATCTCACTCAGTCTAATATTGTCAATCAAAGGGATCCTATAGTTTGTGTGAGATGAGCTTGAATTTGATTTTTAATTTTAATTTTTTTGAATTTGAATTTGAATTTTAAATTTTGAATTTTAATTTTAATTTTTTGAATTTGAATTAATTTGAATTTTGAAATTTAATTTTGTTAATTTGAATTTTGAATTTTGAATTCGTTAATTTGAATTTTGGATTTAATTTAGTTAATTTGAATTTTGAAATTTAATTTAGTTAATTTGAATTTTGAAATTTGAATTCGTTAATTTGAATTTTGGATTTAAAAGGTAAGATTTTAAATTCAAGTTTGAGTTTTAAATTATCAATCAATGATTTGAACTTATTATCCTTATTCATCTCACTTGATCTAAGTTATCAAACAAAGGGATCCTATGATTTGTGTGAGATGAGTTTGAGTTTGATTCATAAAAGAAGTTAATCTGACCTTTTGTTAGATTCGGGTTTGACAAAACGTAGTTTAAACGTATACTTCGATAATTAGCTTCCAGGCGGGAGGCGAGGCACAGGGGCCTTCTTTGGCCGAAGCCTTATTGGAGCAACAACCTCTTTCTAGACAAAGCTGCTTAAGGAAGTTGTACTTTAACCCTACTTGTTGAGACACCCTGGTCTAACTAGTCTAGGATGTGTCGAGATAGTTTCGGCTAGTTCTCCCCGAGAGTCAGTCTAGCGTACCGTTATCTCGACCCACCCTAATACTAAGTAGGTCAAGAGTCAGATTAACTTTTAAGACTAGTCCTAAGTGCCCACCTGGGCAAAGGCTGATTTTAAGGTGCCAACTAGTTTGGAGCCTCCCCCTAAATTGTAGACTGGGTGTCTAGGGTCAATGTAATGGATGTCCCTTTTTGGGACATAAAATTGATTCTGACCTACTTGCTTTGTTAGATAAGCTTTCGGAACCCATGCTTTTCGTTGATTTTTACGGGGGTGGATAAAGGAGATAAAGGATCTTTGGGACGATCTCGATTTATATCCTATCCTAGATTTGTTATACATGCCCTTTTGTGATCCAAGAATAAGGTCAAGGTTCTTGGATCGGGTTGTGAAAGTTGCTAGTAGATCCTTAAGTTTTAGGACTTCGCCCTTTAGGGTTGAGTTTTCAGTTTCAAGCTCAATTAATTTTTGATTTTGAGTTTGTTCAGTTAATGTTCTGGTATTAATTAATTGCTCCTTAAGGTCTTGATTTTCCTTAAGAAGCTAGTCATTTCTAGATTCAGATTCAAGCAATTTTTTATTTAAAACAGAAATAATTTTAAAGAACTTTTCATTTACTGAATCTAAATATACCTTAGTCGAGTCGTCCGAAAAGAGTCCGATCTCTTGACTCGACTCGTATTCAGAATCTTCGTCGTGCTCTGAGTCTGACCCGGGTCTGGTTGCCATTAGTGTGAGATAGTTTGAGTTCCTTAGTGGTTCATCGTCGGAGTCGTCTGTGCTGTCGTCCCAAGTGGCTTGAAGAGCCTTCTTCTTCTTATTCTTCTTGGGTTGATTCTCCTTTTTGTAGGGGCATTCGTGTTTGAAGTGTCCTTTTCTGTTGCAACCGAAACAAGTTATTTTACTTTTGTCTTCACTACTGGTAGGCTTCATTATCCTCTGGAGGTCCTTTCTTGAGAACTGGCTTTTCTTTTTGGCGAAGACCTTTCTTACTAGGTTGACCATTTGTTCCTCATCATCTGAGTCTGAGTCTGACTCTTCTTTTAATTCTTGAATTTTCTTGTTTAACTTGCCATCTTTTGAGGAACCTGCAAATAAGGCAAATCCTTTCTCGGCCTTGGCGTTAGTCTGTTCGTGCAGTTCTAATTCACAAAACAATTCATCTAAATTAATTTTAGAAAGGTTCCTAGAAATTTTATAAGCATCTATAATAGATGCCCATAGTGAATTTCTAGGGAATGCATTTAAAGCATACCTTATGATGTCTCTGTTTTCTTGTTTGTGCCCGATTAGGTGGAGTCCATTTAGTATGTCCTTGATCCGGGCGTGGAGTTGGCTTGCAGATTCTCCTTCCTGCATTTTTATATTAAATAACTTATTTAAAAGTAAATCCCTTTTTGTTACCTTGGCATCAGAGGTGCCTTCATGTAGTTCAATTAGTTTGTCCCAGAGCTCTTTGGCAGATTCAGTTGGGCCGATACGGTTCAGTTCCTCTTTTGTTAGTCCACACTGGAGGGTGTTCTGCGCCTTGTACTCAGTCTGGGCCTTTCTCTTCATATCAAGGTTCCATCTATCAGGCTTCAGTGGTGCATTGTTTCCCTCGTCCATTGGTGGTTCGTAGCCAGATTGCACCGCGAACCATTGATCCATGTCGGTCTTCAGATAAACCTCCATCCTTCTCTTCCAGTAGGGAAAGTCTTCCCCATTAAAGAGGGGAGGGCGGGCAGTGCTATAGCCTTCACCTTGAGCCATCTGAAATAAACTACACAAAAACTTGTCCCAAGACTAGGTCTTGGATTAGTAGTGTGGTAGGAAAAGGAGAATACAGAGAAAGAGTGACTCGAAATGGTGTTGCACCAAATTCGAGTAAAATCAAACGAACGAAAAAAATAATCCAAATCTAGGCAACAATACCTAATTTAGATCAAGTGTAGCGAAAAACCAAAACAAAAAAAAACTGGATTTCCCCCGGCTCTTATGGTGGTTGCACCGATACAGAGCGTACCAGGCTCTGATACCACTTGTAGGATCGATGCACGTGAGAGGGGGGGTGAATCACGTGACTTTTTAAAAAATTAAAATCAGAGCGCTTTAAAAAGCGTGCACAGCGGAAATGAAAGAAACGAAAAACGAACACACTAACACAAACGAGTTTTACTTCGTTCGGAGCCTTCGTCGACTCCTACTCGAAGGCCCAGGTCCCTCGGACCTTTCCGTTGGGCAATCCACTAATACTCTCTACCGGTAAACACCGATAGAGTAGGCGAGTACAAAGGAATTGAAAGTGTGACAACCCCACACTTTCAAGTAATTAAATGCAACAATATATATATTAAAAAATTATCTTTTTACCGACGTCCGGAGTAGGTTGACTCTCTCGGGGCAGCAGGACGTCGTCGGCTCGAAGTGAAGCGTTTCCGGAGCAAGGCGCGAGCGTAGAAGAACTTAGAGGCTTTGGAAGAAGTGTTGTGCTTGAAGCCTTGGTCGAGGGCTCTATTTATAGCCCTGGGGGCGCCCGGAATGCTCGGGGCGCCCTCCCACGTGGCGTACGATCCATCACCCAGCTCGATCGCATCTGATCGCTTCCATTTCGGGATGGGGTTTGACCGGGGCGCCCGAAGCGCGCGGGGCGCCCGCTTGACCGGTCAAACTCTATCTTCCGTTCGGTTTCGCGAGGGCGCGCAGCAGCAGCTGACAGTGGGGGCGCCCCGACATATAACTGTCGAGGCGCGTTGAGGCGCGTTTCTTGCTCTGCTGACTTTGGTTGACCTTGGGGGCGCCTGGAACATCCGGGGCGCCCTGCTCAGCTACTGCCTCACTCCTTTGAGGCTCTCTGAGCTGCAGATACACATTCCTTCGATCCTGCATCCAGGGTTAGTCCAAAACAAGGCATTTAAAGTGTTAGATTATACAGCCTGCGCTGTCCTGGTTCTGACTTTGGGTCTCCCAAGTGGAACCCTAGGTCGAACCGACGCCTACTGTTCCCTCGACGAGGAACGCGTCCTCACTGGTTCGCTCCTCCAGTGACTTACCTCACTTACCCTTTGTGCAGCTTTACTTGACTTCTTGACCCACCAGGACTTCATGCCAAGGTTCAACCACCCTGGTCTTCCTGCCAAGTCTCAACCAACTTGGTCTTCAGCCAGTTGTCAGGTCCCGCGGACCCAACTGGACTTCCCGCTAGGACTCAACCATCCTGGACTTCAGCCTGGCGTCTGGTCCTAAGTCTTTCAACCCTGCACACTTAGTAAAGAGGTTAAACACCAACAACCCTAACTTTAACCACTTTGTCATACATCAAAACCCGAGTTTGACCATTAGTGCAAACTGCACCAACAGTGAGGTTTGCTTCCTCGTCGGGCTTTTTATTACGGCACTCGGACGCGTAGTGCCCGTACTTTTGACAAGCATAACACTTAACTGTGCTCTTGTCTTTGCGGGGTTTGGTGTATTCTTGTCGAGATGAACTGTCACCTCGGCCTCGACCTCGCCCTCGTCCTCGGCCTTTGCCACGACCTCGGCTATCTCCACCATTGCCGATGCGACCCAATGAGTTTGAAAACAAATCAGCTTCTCCGTTTTTCTTCATCCGTAACTTCCATTCTTCATGCGTGAGCAAAAGATGCTTCTCCTCCTCTCAGTCTCCGTAACCACGAAGTCTCTCCTCGTGGACCTTGAGGCGACCTACGACTTCCTCGACGGTCATGTTTTTGAGATCACCGAATTGCTCGATTGCGGTGACGATCTGCATGTATCTTTGTGGTACGGCTCGAAGGAATTTTTTCACGACGGAAATTTCCTCCATCTTCTCCCCCAACGAGCGAATACTTGTCACTATTGATGTTAATTTCATAGCGAAATCGTCCACTGACTCCCCGTCTTTCATGCGAATTGCCTCGAAGTGAGTCTTCAAGGTTTGCACTTTCGCTTCCTTGACTCGTTCCACACCGACGTGCATCGTCTTAAGTGTCTCCCATGTTTGCTTGGCAGAATCCCTCTCTGCCACCATGAGAAGGACATCCTCTGGAAGTGCTTGATAGATGGCAGCGAGAGCCATCCTATCTTTGCGTTCTTCGACAACGTCCTTGCCGGGCTCCACGGCTTCCCAGACTCCTTGTGCTTGTAAATTCACCCGCATCTTTAACGCCCATACCGAGTAGTTACTCTTCGTGAGTAACGGATAAGAGAGCGTCACGTTCCCTTCTCTTCCGGTTGCTTTGCTCGCGGACGACATGTTCTTTGGCGAACTTGGCTGCTCTGATACCAAATGTTGGTTTCAACTGAATGGATCTTCGTAGAACACAAGTGAAGAAAGGAAAAGAACAAATCTGGAAATAATATTAAGATGAAATTACAATTCACTTTTTCAAAGTTACAATTAGCATCCTATTTATAATAGAAAATGTAACCGCCATAACTTCCAATAACTTCCAAAATAACTTCCTCTTTGTAACTACTCCATCATTATATCAGGCTTAGACTAACACCCTCCTCATGCGAACTCTCTTCGGGTTGAATCTTCTCTTTCCTAGTGCCTCCCCAAATTGATTCCCTCCTTCTAGCTCTCACAATGGCTTGTCGCCTCATCAAGGTGGTATCACTCGTCGTCAACCCCGTTGACTATTATTTCTCTGTCGAGTATCAGGACCTCCGATGCGCCTTCCCCATCAATGTTGACCGCATCCCCCACACCTTTGTTGCCTCGCCCTTTGCCACACTTCCTAACCTCCCCATCGTCCACCTGGTTCCCTCCCTCTCTTCGTATTTCCCTATGAAGCCAGCCCAACAACTACCATTGCGGACAGAGCTTGCCATGCCTGTCGTTCCCTCCATCTGTCATTGAGAATCACACCTCTATGGAAGGCCTCGATGCCGATGCCGAACCTGGAAGCTCTAGCGTGCTCAACTCGTCCAGCTTGGTCAACCCCTCAACCGAGCTTTCCAAGGTCATCGACAGCTCTGACGCTGTTGGGTTCTCTGACGAGTTTTGCGATGGGTTTGCTTTGGCTGATGACATGGAACCTAATTGGCTCTCAACAGAGTTGACTATTAGCATGGAGCATCTTCCTTCAGAGATGAGCACGATGTGGTAGTCGTTGTACAAGCAAAAAAGGTGTTGTTTGTGACCTTTCAGGAATCATGCCAGTCCAGTTGTTCCATGTCTCCAGCAATTGCAGACTCTCCTCAAGAAAGGTTGGAGGAAATGGAGTTAAAGATAAAAAGGGAGCTTGCTATATAAGTTCTTGAAAGGAAGTTGTTTCACGGAAAAAGAATCTTGCTTGGTCTGTGATGCAAAGTATTACAGTGGACTTGTGTTGAGAACCATGTGAACCATGCCTAAAGGGAGTGTTGGGGCCCCAAGGATATGCATATCTCTACAATGACACGATATTGTGCACGTTGGGTCTAAGCCCTCATGGCTCTACCCAAAAGGTCTCATGTTAATGGAGATACTTTTCATCCTTTTAAACTCATGATCTTTTTTAATATGGAATTTTGATTGATTCTCAACAATCATCTTCTCAAACAAAGGACTACTATTGGTTTGAACCTCTCCGTGAGAATCCAGTTACACTTTGACGTACTTCAGGCCTCCCTGTGAGCATTCGGTCACCTTTTGACTTGCTTCGGGCTTCCAAGCCTCTGGGTCTCCTTGTGAGCATCTGCATCTGGTCACTCTTGACCTGCTCCGGGCCTCCCCACAAGCATCTGATCACATTTGACCTGCTTTGAGTCTCCTCTCAACTTCGTTCAAGAACCCTCCTACATGACACCTAATATGAACCATGACTCTGTTATCATTTGTTGGGGCCCGAAGGATATGCATATCTCCACAATGATATAATATTATTCATTTTGGGCCTATGTCCTCATGGCTTTGGTCTTGGGCTCTATCCAAAAGGCCTTATGCCGATGGAAATATTTTTTATCCTTTTAAACTCATGATTTTTTCATTTTTAATCAATGTGAAATTTTAATTGATCCTCAACAGGGAAGAAGTGCATTTCCTGCCTTGGTTCTCCAATATGGAATCGAATAGGGAAGGATTGGGGAAGAGCTCCCATGTGTTGAAGAAGTTGCTCAGTTCTCGAGAAGTTCACTAGCTAATGAAGATTGAAAAGAGTTGTGAGGAAAATCAACTCAAGCCAGAAGATATTTATGTCAATGGAAGGAAACTAAGCATGGACGAAATGGTCCTATTGCAGAGCTGCCCTGTCCCTCCTCCAAAGTTGAAGCTTGGGTTTTATTGATATGACAAAATATCTGGTTATTTGGGCAAGGTAAGCTACCTTTTAAATTCTGTTCTAGTCTTCTAGACGCAGGTTTGTTTCTTTATGGAAATGTTTTGTTTTCATGAATATTTTTCATAGCACTTTATTCATTTTTTTGTCAAATATTAAGCATTATATTTGTAAAATATTATTTGTTTATATATGAAAGTTGGTGAAAGTTGATGAAGATTGAAAAGAGTTGTGAGGAAAATCAACTCAAATCAGAAGATATTTGTGTCAATGGAAGGAAACTAAGCATGAACGAAACGGTCTGTTGGAGAGCTGCCATGTCCCTCCTCAAAGTTGAAGCATGGGTTCTATTGGTACGATAAAGTATCCGATTATTTGGGTTAGATAAACTACCTTTTAAATTCTGTTCTAGTCTTCTAGACGTAGATATGTTTCTTTATGGAAATGTTCTGTTTTCATAAATATTTTTCATAGCACTTTATTTTTTTTTGTCAAATATCAAGCATTATATTTGTAAAATATTATTTGTTTATATATGAAAGTTGGTGAAAGTTGATGAAGATTGAAAAGAGTTGTGAGGAAAATTAGCTCAAACAAGAAGATATTTGTGTCAATGGAAGGAAACTAAGCATGAACGAAACGGTCTGTTGGAGAGTACCCTGTCCCTCTTCCAAAGTTGAAGCCTGGGTTCTATTGGTATGATAAAGTATCTGGTTATTTGGGCAAGGTAAGCTACCTTTTAAATTTGTTCTAGTCATCTAGATGTAGGTCTGTTTCTTTATGGAGATGTTATGTTTTCATGAATATTTTTCATAGCACTTTATTTATTTTTTTCGAATATCAAGCATTATATTTGTAAAATATTATTTGTTTATATATGAAAGTTGGTGAAAGTTGATGAAGATTGAAAAGAGTTGTTAGGAAAATCAGCTCAAACCAGAAGATATTTGTGTCAATGGAAAGAAAATAAGCAGGAATGAAACGGTCCTGTTGGAGAGCTGCCCTGTCCCTCCTCCAAAGTTGAAGCCTGAGTTCTATTGGTAGATAAAGTATCTAGTTATTTGGGCAAGATAAATTGTCTTTTAAATTCTATTCTAGACGTAGGTCTTTTTTTTTTATAGAAATGTTCTGTTTTCATTAATATTTTTCATAGCACTTTATTCAATTTATTTTTGGTGAATATCAAGCATTATATTTGTAAAATATTATTTTTTTATCTATGAAAGTTGGTGGAAAACTTTTTTTTTTAATTTTTTTTTCAGTTTTCAATTTTATTTTCTGGAAAACAGACCTGTAAATAGAAAACAGACTTCCACGAATCAAACACGGGATGGATTACATTGTTCATAATGTTAAATACAGAAAATTTGAGGGGTTTAAAATTAAGAGTGTGGTTAGAACTGACTAAAGATGAGGGACCTTTTTAAAAAAACCAAACTTATAAACCCTTTTGTTTTCTTCTTCTCCCTTTTCGCACGCCATCGCAAACCACCCGATGCGGTGAAGCCCTAACTCATCCTCTTGATCTTCTCCTCCTCACTCGATCGACGCCAAGACTTCTTCCTCTTCCTCCGTTCCTCGTGCGATCGAGGTCACCCCAGAGCCCTATCTTCTTTCTTCTTCTTCTTCTTCTTCTTCTTCTTCTTCTTCTTCGCTCTCGCACGGCCCCAGCTTCTGGATCTTCTTCCCTACCGCAATCCTTGCCGGCGAGGTAAGTGATTTCTTCAAGTAATTTTTTTTTCCGTGGTTGTTTAGGATTGTAGATTTTTGGCATGACCTAGAATTTGCTTTGTTTCAAATTCCGTCGATTTTGGGTTTGCTCTGTTCTCCTTGAGTTGATGTCGTGGGTTTGGTGTGTTGGAATTCTAATGATGAGGATGATTTAGTGTTGCTCTATTTTGATCAGTGTAGTTGGAATTTTGGGTTTGTCCCCGTGATGCAGTGAACTCTTGGTGATGCTTTGTACTGTCGTGGCTCTCTTTTGCTTAGGAGTGGTTTGGTGTTGATTCTCTTGTGACGAGGATAGCTTGATGTTAATCAGAGAGCGGGAATTGGGTTTGGTGAGTGCTGTTCTGGAAATTGCATGTTATGAGGTTAGTTCTTTTGAATTTGCCCTTTTGGCCGTAAGCTTCCATTGGGCATGTAAATTGAATTTAGATGGAAGGCCTCTTAATGGATTTTAGTTCAAATTCGAAGTTGTTCCTTGGGTTAAAATTTAGTGTTTAACCTTATAATCTAATTTTGATAAATTAGGTTAAGAAAGAAATCCATTGTTAATTTTAGATTTTTAATTAAATGAATGGTGTAATTAGGATTTATCTTAATTTTATTTATATATAGTTTAGCTAATTGCTTAATTTTTATAAATAGCTAAACTTAGTCTTTGATACAAGATTTTTTGTGACTTGTACGATTGATCATGGGAGGTTCACTTCGACACATAGACTTCATTTATGAGGCAGATATTTCTTACTTGCTTCTATAGTTTTGTTTATCTTTAAATGTATGATTATTTTGTTATCTGAATAGGTTGATTTATTTTAAATCTATTCTGTTTGTTTTTTCTGTTTGATACTTTTTTTGTGCATGACCTTTGAGTTATAATTAAAATTGTCAGTTATACGGTCTCAATTTTGGATTTATGTTTTAAAGAGTACCGCTTGTACGCGTGTACTGTAATACTATCATGTGACCTATTTAGGATTTGGTTGACATTAGATATATCCTATCTAGTTGATTAGTTGCATATTTATTTATTATGGTGTTGATTGGATACTTGTATCACTTATTGATTGTATAACAATTAACCTGACTGATTGAGATTATGCACATTGGTATCATGCACCTTGTTGCTTGCTGGCGGTTGTTGGCTTCCTTATGATTAAGTCCATCATCAGTCATATAGTGGTCTGCCCACTCAACTACTCAGGGTAGTGATAGTTATCAGAGTACGAGCAGTCGTCCTGTTGTGCTTCACTTAACCACTCAGGGTGGTGGTAGTTATTAGAGTTGTAGTTGGCAATGACACCGTTCCGTTGTTTACGAGGCTTAGGTAGACCCATGGGGTTAGAGGTCACACTTCCTCTTGTTCTTAGGTTTAGAGGTACATTCCCCCTTGTTCCTGGAGTAAAGTTACACGCTTACTGAGTCTTTGATATAGAGCGGTTGTGCTCCTCCTTTTCTCGGGGTTCGGGATTGAGGTCTTTCTCTTGGGGATTGAGGTATTTCTCCCAGTATCCTATCCACCCGGTCACTGGTCACTTAGAGGAGATAGTTGTTTGAGTGCGTATAGTTGTTATAGCTCTTACCCAGTTGGCCATGTAGATATGATGTGATGGTTGTTAGATTGGTGTGTAGGAGTGATACATGACATTGCATCATTTGCATATGACGTATCTTGTATTTTTTTAGCTATGATTAATGCATTTGATTGACATACATATATGGAGTATGATTTGCATTGTTTATATGATCTAGATCTGCTTAGTAGTACGAGCAGCTTATTGATTTGTTATGGAGATTATTGATCATGCCCTGTAGATATAATTATGCATTTGATTTATGTTCTATATTTCAGCGACTATATAACTTGTTTCTTCCAGGTTGATATATCTTATTTATATCATGCATTTATCTAGTCTTATACCCGTAGAGTTTGAGTCTGGACTCACCACCTCTTGTCAATATTTTTTTTTTCAAGTAATTGATAACTATGTCTTGTACCACCAGAAGATGATTCACTTACCAGTTCCATAGCGTCTAGTATTTTCGGTTTGTTTCATATTTTTATTCAGTGGACTTGGATATATGTCTTTAATGAACTTGTATTTATTTTTGTGGGCTTTCGATTGACATATTTTTTTTATGAAGTTTATTATGTCTTTATTAACTACGTGGTTATGATGTGTTATTGATTGCCAACCATGTGTGGTTGTGCTTATATATATATATATATATATATATATATATATATAGAGAGAGAGAGAGAGAGAGAGAGAGAGAGAGAGAGAGAGAGATTTGTGAGTTTCATATTGTCCGCCGTATAAACGAGATGCTATTCAATTTTTGAGCAAACATGGGCCCTAGGGACGTGACACATAAACCTTGTCACGATTCACATTATTTGATGTAGATGATTGAAGGAAGCCTGGGCTTGGATGAAAAGGTAATTATAGCCTTGAAGATGCAAATCTAAATACTCAAACTAGGCATTTGTTATTATGTCCTAGTATGACTCAGTTATGATAGTCATATTATGCTTAAAATTTCCTTGCAAAATCCCTCCAACACAACATTTTATTTTAGCAACAAAATGCACTAGTAATCATGTATGATAGAATAATGAAAATCACTTTTATAACTTGAAGCTCAACTAGCTTGATAGATCTCATGCTAACACCAACTGAATCAAAATTTCCTTCGTACAATTTTGTGCATAATCCCAAAGCTGCCTCATTGACTCTAGATTAATTTTTATGTGTCACTACCTCATCCAGGTTGAGGCATAGCAACCCATTATAAATGGTTCACAATCCAGTATAAATGGTTCACATTGCCATTCAATGAACTCAAATAAAGGCAAAATGCAATTAAAAATTGGTAAACTATCCTATTTGACTATAATATAGCTCGACAACATAATACAGTCATGCCTCATGGATGTGCAGCTTGCTTATATTGATGGTCACTTATGGGACGAACTTGGTTCTTGATTACCACATTTTACTTCTCTATCATCATTCTCATCAAGCCATGCAAGTCCTAATTACTTTGGTCATTGGCTATAATTGCTTTCTGTTCTATTTATCAGAATTTTCTTTATTTTTTTTTACTCACATATTATCTTCAATCAATTCAACTAGTAAAAATATCCATCATTTGCTTCTCTATGTTAGGCCTAATGTATCGATGGAATGCAGAGGTTACTATCTGTTGTGTTTGTCCTAAAAATTTACTTTATACTGAAGGCTTCAAGTATATAGGATTAATTGCAAACAAGTGGGGCCATTGTGAGATCAACCTGTGTCCTCTGTCAAAACCAGCGTGATGCTCTGACAATCTAGGCTAGTAGGCAAAACTAATTGGATGGCTTTGTTCAGCAGAATGTGTTTTGGTACCGATGATTGTTTTTTATCGTCTTTGTTGCATCAACTATTTGGTTTCAGTATCAATATTACCATTTTCAGGAAGGGCACAAACCAGATAACATCATTTCCGCACATTTAAATGTTGACGGTGCTCTAATGCGAAGTGCTGGCAATGGAACTACTGTAATTCTTATAAATGGTAGGAAGATTACCAAAGTTAAGTTGCACAACCCTAAACCTCGTCTTCGCGGCAGTGGTATGGAAAAAAAGTTGTAATGTCGGTAATGTAATTCAGGTAATTTTTTTGAAATTATGTATTTTCAAAATTAAATATTTACTATAAAAATAAACAATGACTGAATTAAAAATTTTATATTATACAGTCAAAAATAAAGATGTGAGTCATGAGATATCGGTTATAATACTAATGTAAGCTATTTCATTGGTGCGTTGATGGAGTGGTTGCAGAAGGTTGAATTGTATCACAAATCTAAAAGTAAAAGTGCATCACGTTCTTTTTAGTGGATCTTGTTGAAAAGTTTGGATTGATAGAATTTTAGAGTAGAATGTTGACCTAATTTGACTAAATAATGAAATATTTTTTTCTCAAGAATGCAATAGGAAGTATATTCACTTTGTTATCTAAGTTTATAGTTTTGTATGACTGATATAGATTCTACTTATTTTAAAGTCATATACTCTTTTATAAGAAAGAAATAATGTTACCAGGTGAACTTTTTGCTACTAGTGTAGATTATTTTACTTAAGTATGATATTTATGGTTGAATGTTATAATATAATTAATTGTTTGAGTTTTAGTTTTATAATTGTGTATATGGTATATGAATATGGTATTGTAATCTGTGTATGACGTTATAATTGTACGTGGTATATGTATATAGTAATTTGCATGGTATTTATATGTGGTATTTGAATGATCGTAATTGTAATACGTGTTGCGTGCTGCGAATGCTCTTAATCACAGCATGCAGTGCACGTTGTGAATGCTATTGATTGCTTTTAACAGAACCGCGTGCTACGAATAGCATTAATTGTAGTGCGCCACGCGCTGCGAATAATATTAATAACAGCGTGTGCCACGCTGTGATTAATGTTATTCGTGGCGCATTGCGATTAGTATTAATCGCAGTGTGAAGTGCACGTTGTCGATATTTTATGACTTTTAACAATTTACAGTTGTGCAGCGTGCAATGCACCTTGTGGATAACAAAATTATGCATTGTGAAAAGTTATATTTATTATAGTGAATAGTATCATCGTCATACTATTTATAGTTAGCATTCGACTTCATTCTCATGTCAGAAATGAGTTGAAAAATAAATTGGTCTCAATAAAGTGCATCTCATTGGTGTTTGAGGGCATGAGTGTATTATTGAGAATAAGTCAAGTACATAAAACTTTGTTTAAAGTGATTTGGATATCTCTAGATTGATCAGTTACTTTTACTATGAAATCAACTGATCAACATACGACATTGTAAAATAATAATTTAATTTTGTTCATCATAGGGAGTCATATAAACTCATTTGTGGTGTTAGATAGTAAATGCCATCATCATATCATTTATAGTCCGTTTCTGTCTTCGTTTTTCATGTTAGAAATGAGTTGGAAAAAAATTAATCTCAATATAGTATATCTAATTGATATTGAGAGCATGAATATATTACTATGAATATGAATATATTACTGAGACTTAGCCAAGCACATCCAACTTTATTTGAGGACCGATGGTTATTGATTTACAAAAGATCAACTACAAGTTATTATTGGTCTTTAGAAGACCAACAATATAATCTTCTGCGTACCAGCAACAATGTAAATAATCTGAAAGTATTATGACCCGAAAGAAGCACAAAAGCCAACAAAGAATGAAGAAAGATGAGGTGCATAGAGATATTTCAGATCACAGTAGTAGAGAACGAATGCAACAACACTAAACAAGTTATACAAGTTCACTTATTATCATTGGTGGATGATTTACATGTCCACCGTTACAGTTAAAAAAATAACAAACAAAAAATGTTTCTGATGCTGGAATAAGATACACTAAGCTAGTTAAGAAGGCTACGTCAATCGGGATAGGGACGTTTTGCCCACGTCATGGCCTTAGCGTGGATCTCTCCACATAACAACCCCGTTGGGTTCAAGAACTCGGGCCAGGAGTTCAGGTTGGGATCTCGACTTGAATTCCTAATCTGAGCAGACGGGCCAAACCCCAGGGCTGCGAATAAGACCAAACCATATTATAGCTCTACAGGATGACCTGAAAGAACATAGTGTTTTCTCCTAATCGCATGAATTTTAGAAAATCAAATAAGAACTCGAAGAGAAAATATAATGTATATAAGCATGGATCTATTGTTTCATCGAATCATGACATAACATAAATAAAAGCCATAAACCGAAAGATAAAGAACCTGATTGATTAGCTATTGTCTTTGTCGTGACATCTTCGGCTTGATCTCTGTGGAAGAAAATGCAGCGGAAAGAAGAAGAATCTTTCAAGAGGCTTATGGTTGACGGCGCCGTAAAGTTTCTTGTCATGGGGAACAAGAAATTAGTTCAAGATAATCCCTTAACCCTTGGGGACCTCCCTTTTATATAGAAATCCAATATGTTATCAGCCCATAGATAATAACAGATTGGTCTAAAGGGTTCTATACATTGAACCCGCATCCAATAATCTGAAACCCAATAAACATAAATTAGATCACTTTAAGGGCTCAGATTGTATTTATATGTACAACTTACAAATAAACCTACCTAATAGGGATAATAATAATATCCAACAATCTCCCACTTTGGGATATATGTGAGTTGTATGGTAAATACAAGTAAAACTTTAGTTGATATCAAACTTTATGGGTACAAGATACCCCTATAAACAATCTGATCCATTAACTTCATTGGTATAGGACTAAAGAGGTCATAATTACTGTATATGATCGTAACAAGCTCCAACAGTAATCACAATACCAATGTCATTAACGACATATATCAAGATGCAGATGTATAGAGTAGAAATTACATGAAATGTAATCAGTACATGTCAATTTCCAAATGGTCCAAAGCGACTCAAAAGAGTTTGATCATATTTGCAAATACCTTATGCTAAACTGCAACAGCAAATCATGATTCAAACTTTATGATTCCAAAAGGAATCTCTATCATATTTACAAACACCAAATGCTAAACAGCAGTAGTAAATCATGATATCGTATTCAGAGTGTCAAACAAATATATGAATCTCCATTAATATTTTGAACCTGAAGTACGTACAATAATCAAAATAAAATATTTGTCTTTATTAACATAGAGCAATAAAATAAATATAGATTCCCACTAGATGAGTTCTTCTTCATAAGAAGAACTCTCATATCCACAACATGCGCATGAAACACCTTGGGCACCAAGCCTTTGGTGAGTGGATCGGCTAACATGGAATCTGTGCAGATGTGCTCTACCATAATCTGGCGACTCTGAACTCTCTCTTTAACCGTTAGAAACTTAATGTCGATGTGCTTGGACTTCGACGAACTGCGGTTGTTCTTGGCATAAAGTTATGCAGCTTTATTATCACAGTAGATCCTCAGTGGCCTGTCAATGCCATCAACGTTATGCAATGCTGTGATGAAGTTCCGCAGCCAAATCTCGTGATTGGATGCTTCATAGTATGCTACCAATTCTGCCTCCATAGTAGAAGTAGCTACTAGCGTCTGCTTGACGCTCTTCCAAGATATAGCCCCTCCAGCAAGCATGAAGATATAGCCTGAAGTGGACCTCCTGCTATCTAAGCATCCAACAAAATCGGTGTCTGAATAACCAATCACCTCCAGATGATCTGACCTTCGATACGTGAACATGTGTTTTTTAGTTCTTTGCAAATACCGCATCACTCTTTTAATTGCTTTCCAGTGCGACGGTCCTGGGTTATTAACATATCTGCCTAACATCTCAACTACAAATGCTATATCTGGTCGAGTGCAAACTTGTGCATACATGAGACTTTCCACTGTTGATGTATATGAGAATTGTTCCATCTCCTTTATTTCAAGTTTAAGTCGTGGGCACTGCTCCAAACTGAACTTGTCACCTCTTGACACAGTGTGTCACCAGGTGTACAGTTCTGCATGTCATACCTTATAAGCACCTTCTCAATATAGCTTGTTGTGAAAGTCCAAGAATGCCTCTTGATCGATCACGACAGATCTGAATGCCTAGAATAAAAGATGCTTCACCAAGATCTTTCATTTCAAATTTACCAGATAGAAATGACTTAGTTTCATGCAGTAGACCCTTATTATTGCTCGCAAGCAATATATCATCTACGTACAAAACAAGTATAACAAACTTGCTCCCACTGAATTTGACATATATGCACTGATCAACAGGGTTCTCTTTAAATCCAAATGAGGTAACCACTTGATCAAATTTTCGGTACCATTGACGGGATGTCTGCTCTAAACCATAAATGCTAGGTGCTTTGAGTTTGAGGACTCAAAGTTCTCCGGTTGCACCATATATATACTCCTCTATGTCTCCATTGAGAATGCAGTCTTTACGTCCATTTGATGTAGCTCCAAATCAAAATGAGCTACAAGTGCCATGATTACCCTAAGGGAGTCTTTCGTCGACACAGGTGAGAAAGTCTCCTTATAATCAATGTCTTCCTTTTGAGTGAATCCCTTGGCAACAAACGAGCCTTATACCTTTCGATATTACCCTTCGAATCTCGCTTGGTTTTAAATATCCGTTTACAACCAACGGGTTTTGAACCTTCAGGCAATTCGACAAGTTCCCAAACGTCATTGTCTGCCATAGACTTTAACTCTTCTTGCATGACGTTAATCCACCTTTCAGGGTTAGAGCATTGTTTGACTTCTTGGAAAGATGTAGGATCACTTTCCAACCATATATCAAACTCATGCTCTTGGAGATAAACATAATCACGAGAATTCGTGCTTCTCCGTTCTCTTGTGGATTGCCTTAAGGGCACTTGTGTTTGAGGCGGTTGAGGTACTTGCTCATCAATATGAGGCAATACTTCAATTTCAGTGATAAGCTCCTCCAATTGCATTGGAGATGTCATGGGAATATCTTGGTTCACTATGCTCACTGGATGTGCAATATCCATAATGTGTGGTATGGTCACCATACCACTACTGATTGCACTAGTAGTGACTATAGGAGGATTGTCAACGCTTTCCTCAAAAGATACTTCCCTGATTTTATCGCTCCCACTGTCCTCAATAAACTTGACGTTTCCTGTTTCGAAGAAGGATCTATTAGATGGATCATAAAATTTATACCCCTTTGATCTCTCAGAGTAACCTACAAAATTGCAGCTAACAGTTCTTGAGTCAGTTTCTTTTCATTAGGCTTGTAAAGCCTAGCCTCAGCTGGACAACCCCAGACGTGTAAATGCCTAATGCTGGGCTTTCTACCCGTCCACATCTCGAATGGAGTTTTAGTTACTATCTTACTAGGTACTCTATTGAGAAGGTAAACTGCAGTCTTGAGTGCCTCACCCCACAAAGACTCCGGTAGAGAAGTGAAAGTTATCATACTTCTCACCATATCTTTTAGGGTTCGATTGCGACGCTCAGCTACACCATTCTGACTGGTTGTACCAGGCATGATATATTGAGGCACAATCCCACACTCAGCAAGGTAATTTGCAAAAGGTCCTGGACGTTGTTCACCTGATCCATCATATCGACCGTAATATTCTCCTCCACGGTCGGATCGGACGACTTTAATTTTCTTACCTAGTTGAAGTTTAACTTTGGCTTTGAAAATTTTGAACATGTCCAAAGATTACGATTTCTCATGAATAAGGTACAGATAGTCAAACCTAGAATAGTCGTCTATGAAGCTAATAAAATATGTGTGTCATTCCAAGATACCTTAGGGAATGGTCCACAAATATCCGTATGTATTAGCTCCAAAACGCCACTACAACGGTTAGCCCCTTTGTTCCTTTTGTTAGTTGTCTTCCCCTTAACACACTCTATGCAGACATCAAAGTCTGACATGTCAAGGGAATCAAGAATTCCATGTGACATTAACTTTTCTAGGCGTTGTTTGGATATATGTCCTAAACGCCTATGCCACAACATAGAAGAATTCTCGTTGGTCAACTTACGTTTCGTACCTACACTATGCATTATTACGTTGTCAATCGTAGGAGTAAAGATGTTTAATTTATAAAGCTTATCAACCAAGGAACCATTGTCAATCAAAATTAAATTATTGAAAATACTAAACATTTCATTTCCAAATGAACAAGAATAACCTGATTTGTCTAAACAAGAAATTGAAATTAAGTTTCGTCTGAAAGACGGTACAATGAATGTATTCTCCAAATCTAAATAAACATCAGTTTCTAAATAAAGCCTAAAAACACCAATAGCCTCTACTGCAACATTTTTGTATCTTTCTCCATCAAGTGGATGTCGGCTCCTGAGACAACCCTGCATAGTGACACTTATGTGAGTAGTAGCATCAGTATCTATCCACCAAGTGTTAATGGGTACAATAGCTAAATTGACTTCTGAACTAACAAGGTTGCGATGTTTACCCATCTTTATATGTTAGTTGGCGTACTTGAGGCAGTCTTTCTTCATATAACCTTTCTTCTTGCAAAAGTAACAAGTGGATTCCTTATCCTTCTTCTTTTGCTCTTTATGGTCATTGCCTCCAGAATCTGCAGTTTGCTTTTCTTTACCTTTGTTATTGATCCTCTTTCGCTTCTTGCTCGCATTTTGAAAATCAGATGCTAAGTGAGCACTTTCAGATGTCTCAATCTTCAGTCTCCCCTCCTCTTACACGCATTGAGCAATAAGCTCATTCAATGTCCACTTTTCCTTTTGAGTATTATACGATATCTTAAAAGGAGTGAACCGTGCAGGCAGAAATATCAAGATGAAATGCACTAACATACTCTCAGACATATCGAGTTTTAGTGCTTTCAGACTTATCGCTATATTTGACATCTCCATAATGTACTCCTTATGTTTCCTTTACCACTGTACCGCATGGTTATCAACTTCGTAAGAAGTGTGGTAGTCTCGCCCTTTTCATTTGTGGTGAATCGGTCTGCCAGTTGGTTAAGGAACCTCTTAGCATCTTCACTCTCTGTTATTGAGCCCTTTATTTGTGCCGGTATGGAAAGCTTCATGATGCTTAGACTCATGCGATTTGATTTCTCCCACAGCTGAAATTCAGCACTCTACTCTATAGTGCTAGCACTGATCAAAGGTGCGGGACGATCATTTCTTAATGCATAGTCCAAGTCTATGCAGCCTAAGATTACAATCACGTATTCTTTCCATTCAGCAAAATTCGAACCAGTTAATGTTGGGATGATATTAATGTTGGCAGTTACAGATTGCACTGAAATTAAAGAAAAAGAAAAAATTTATTTAAGCTCACGATTTAACTAAAGCCAAGAAAATATATATAATAAAATTATGCAAATAAATAAAATTTTAAATGTATATAAATGGGCTCCTTATGAGATATCACATATAACATTGCATTTTAATGTGTAAATTAAAATATAATTTGTTAGCGGTACTCTCTGATATAACTCAACTTTTAATTGGCCATACAATGTGTCTTCCTTTGGGCCGACCCATTGTGTGTATAATATGAAACTTTATATGAGTTATATTTTTGGTTCATAGCTTACAACAACTTTAATCTGCCACGCAATATGTCTTCTTTGGGCCGACATATTTTGTGCATGATCAGAACAAAATAAATTATGTTCAATAATTGTAAACTATCGTAAACATATATCTGGCATAAAAGCAATCTTCCTTTGGGCCGATTGCTCTTAGCATAGATATACGTCTACCAACACAAAATACATTAAACCGACCTAAAGTGTCTTCCTTTGGACCGACACAATAGTTCAATTTAGTAGCGCGTTTTGTCGATAGACCCAAGAAAATTCTAGATATTTAATCAAACAGATAATTTCTTTATTAGTCTGACACCTTAAAATTAAACTTATTAATCGATTGAACTATATAGTAATCAAATGGTGTGATCTAATTGATTATCCTAATCGATCTAAAATTTTAATATATACGACTATATCATGTATAAAACCCTCGTTTAAAAATTAGAGTTTTTTATGGTTCTATAATTAAATAATATTATTTAATTTCTTCGTCAAGAAAAATATTTGATGCATTAGCCTTTTATATATATAAAATTCACTTTACTATTTCTACGAAACAGTTTTTTTTTCGACATGAAAGAAAAAAATATTTCACATGAAAGAAATTTTAATCGAAAAAAAATAATTTTAATCGATATAATTTCTAATTCATCTTATCATAAATTTAAGACGATAATCGATTAAAAAAATTTGTACAATCAATTAAATCAAATTTATTTGTTCATAATTTTAGACTTAATAATCGATTGATTGACCAAGCCAATCGATTAAACCATCACAATTTAATCTAAAAATTATTAGGTTAAACATGACGGTTCTTCCGTCGTTTTCGTATTTTTTTCACATAAAATATGAAAAACTTAGAAAATAAGTCTATCTAGAATTTTCTTTTACATGATTTTCGACGATAAAAATTGTATTATACTAGGAAAACTTAATCTAGCATACATACAATAAATCGACGAAAAAAAATTTAAAACTTTATTACCATAAAAATGATTAAACAAACCCAAGGCTTTGATATCAATTGAAAGAACATAGTGTTTTCTCCTAACCGCATGAATTCTAGAAAACCAAATAAGAACTCGAAGAGAAAACAAAATGTATGTAAGCATGGATCTATTATTTTATCGAATCATGACATAACATAAATAAAAGGCATAAACCGAAAGACAAAGAACCTGATTGATTAGCCATTGTCTTTGTCGTGACCTCTTCGGCTTGATCTCTGTGAAAGAAAATGCAACGGAAAGAAGGAGAATCTTCGACGGGGCTTAGGGTTGACGGCGCCGTAAAGTTTCTTGTCAATGTGGAACAAAAAATTAGGTCAAGATAATTCCTAAACTCTTGGAGACCTCCCATTTATATAGAATTTCAATCTGTTATCAGCCCATAGATAATAACAGATTGGTCTAAAGGGTTATATACATTGAACCTACATCCAATAATCGAAACCCAATAAACATAAGTTAGATCATTTTAAGGGCTCAGATTGTATTTACATGTGCAACTTATAAATAAATCCATCTAATAGGATAATAATAATATCCAACATGACCCTCGAGCTTGAATCCCTTCTGCCAACGAAAACATCCTACTTGCATTTGGCAAGGAGCCCAAGTAATCTCACGCCCCTGATGAATAGCAACAACTCTGAAGAATATGGGTGAAATGGTTCTGGAAAATGTGCCCTGTTGAGAAACGCCTGTTGAAAACTTATCTAAATATGCCGTAAAACTCACCCTTGTAGAGTAACATGCGTGAAACCTACGGGACCCTGAGGACAAGTGTTCTCTATCGACCCCTATAAAAAGGTATTCACCTCAAAGGGGAGAGCTACATGCGAAAAATCCTAATCCGCTCCTACTACATTTTCTCTTGATCTCTACCTCTAATTTGAGCATCGGAGTGACTACGTCAGAACCTTTCTGACCTCTCTTCTAACTCGTGTTCATTTTCTTAAAAACCCCCTTAAGGAACCAAGTCAGAGCATAATTCCTTTCCTTGTTGCATCACTGATGAATTATTCGACAAGAAACTTGTGCAGCATCAGTTTCATTTCAAAATTTTTGACCGTCATTCCACAATTTGTTGATAGTTTTACAATGAGACCTTTATATAATGAGCAAATATGCAGTTGGTTCAGAAACTCCAATATAAAGCTACTTCCAAATTTTGAAACGGTCTTTAGTGTATTACATGAAATTAATAGTTTAATATAACATCTTTCCACAACTTATGTGCGTCAAGAACGTGCATGCTACAATTTATCTAAAATTTATATTAAGATTAATTACGGACATGAAGTAAATTAGCAAAGAACAAATGAGAACTCTTTGAGTCAAAGGGACCAAAATCAAAAGTTGAATCATTGTCATAACTCATAGATAGTATACTATTTGATCTTTTTAGCCCGGTGAAACTAGCCAGAATTACCTTGCCACATTCTCGACTATTAGACCAAAGTTTCTCAAAGAGTAACTTGAAAATACAATTTCTTTAAAAGACTTTGTCTAGGAAAAGGTCATTGTTCCGTTACTCAAGAAGGTCCCTGTGCCTCGCCAAGACTTGGAAGTTAATTATTGAAATTCATTTTCAATCTACTACTTGTTAAACTTGAATCTAACTCAAGGTTCAATTAAATCATAGTTTTCAATTTAAATTTTAAAAAAAATTAACATATCTTATAAAACAGATAAGGTTTCCCTATTTTGTCACTTAAAAATAAATGAGATAGTTATGACAAAAAAAAATTAGTCCAACCCAACCAACATAACAAACCTAATCAATTTAAAATTTTATTTATCAAACCCAATTTAAAATGTTACACTTTTCAAATCTAATTAATAAATTTTCAACTTAATTTAATTTTAACTTAACAATTTTTTTTTAACTTAACAAAAACATAACTTAATTAATAAATTTTCACATTTAATTCAATTTTAACTTAACAATTTGTTTAACTTAATAAAAAGTTAACTTAATTAATAAATTTTCAAACTTAATTTAATTTTAACTTAAAAATGTTTTAACTTAATAAAAACTTAACCAATAGATTTTCAAACATAATTCAATTTTAACTTAACCTAATAAAAAACTTAACTTAATTAATAAATTTTCAAATTTAATTGAATTTTAACTTAACAATTCTTTTTAACTTAATAAAAACTTAACATAATTTAAAAAAATAAAAATTTTAAATTAATTTTTTTAAGCTTACAAAACTTTCAAACTTAACTTAATAATATTTTTTAAACTATTTTTTTTTAAAGTTAACAAAATTTTCAAATTTAAACTTAATTTAATAAAATTCTTAAACTAAACTTTTTTTACTTGACAAATAAAAACTTCAAACTAAAATTAAATTTAAACTTAATAAAAATTTTCAAATGTAACTTAATTTTAACAAACTTAATGATTTTTTATTGTGTGCTTATTTCCCCATTATGCTTGATTCTGTTATTTTATCTTGGTCAAAATTAGTCAATTGGGCACCTGAAATACCACGGGCACTCGATCACTTGCAAATTAGGCACTTGGGCAGTTCTCAGGCGCCTCAGCATACCAATCGAATGTGCCCTTGGATTTGGAAAGCCAAAGGCGCCCACTGATCACGGGCGCCCGAGAAAAGACTCGGGCACCCCAAACAGATCTGCACCCGGGCACCCCCTTGGGCTCTCGAGCACACGATCGGTGGCTATAAAAGTCATCGGACATAAGCTCTCCAAACCTAAACTAGGCGCCTTCCAAGCTCCAAACACTCTTCTTTCTCCTCTCCTCTTCACTCCAAGTATTGTTCGAGCGATTATGATCAATCGAGGGTCGTCATTATTTTCTCAAAAATTTACTTAGCATTATTTACATTACTCAAATATTTTTCAAAATTTACTTATCTTTTTGTTTGTTGTGTTATTGACTTGTCTCACTTAAAATTATTTTCAAATATTACATAGCCTTATCTTATTCAAAACTTAGTGTGATTTACATGTATTTCCAAAATTTATTACGAGCTCTGATACCTGAATTCTTTTTGTAAAACGTTTTTTTTTCTTAAACCAAAATATTTTTCATATATGTCAAAGGGGGTGAGAAAAAAGTTAAAAGGAGAGAAAGGAAAAGTTAAAAGATTTTTTTTCTCTTTCTAAGCAGCAAAAGTTTTTTTCAAAATACTTTGCATTTCAAAATTTAATTTTCAAAGAGAGAGAGAAAGGAAAAGTTCCTTCGGCTAGTTCCACCGGGCTAAAATGCCCAATGTTAAAGTTACTTAGAGGGCGTTTGGTACGTTCTATTTTCTATTTTTATTTTTTAGAAAATCATATTTTTTCATTTTATAGAAAATAATTTTATTTCATTCTCTAGTTTTCCAGAAAATGCTATGTCTTTCTCTAAAAAATAAGACTGGAAAATATAAACTAAACACGTTTTCAAAAAATCACATTTTCTACAGAAAATGAAAATGGAAAACAAGCATACCAAACACAGTCTTCAGGTACGGTGAAGGGTAGCATAGAGGCAACCCGTGGGCTTGCGTGTGCATCCAAGGGACCATGGACAAAGCAGGGACGATGAGCCGAGGGAAGCAGACTTCGAGGCATACGTGAAAGATGACATGGAAGCAAGCCGAGGGCTTATGTGCGTATCTGAGGGACGAGAGTCAAAGTCGAAGAGAGTTTGAAGGCAACAAGTCAAGGCTGTTGGAGCAGGAACGATGAGCTGAGGGAAGCGGATTTCGAGGCATGCGTGAATGATGCCATGGAGACAAGCCGAGGGTTTGTGTGCGCATCTGAGGGACGGGAGCCAAAGTCGAAGAGGACTTGAAGGCAACAAATCGAGGCTGCTAGATGATGAGTCAACCAGGTCGTGAGGGTTCGAGTGCTTAGAGAAATGTACTTGGGAAGGGAAACCTCAGGTGTAAGGGTGGACTAGTCGACTGGTGATTGGGCAGTCGACTGATAAAGTCCACAGAAAGATCAGTCGACTGATACTGGACCAGTCGACTGATGACACTTGGAATTCGAACGTTAGGCTGTAACGATCGAGTCTAAGTGGGACCAGTCGACTAGTAATGGATCAGTTGACTGGTAACGTTCTTCTCAGGCTAGAGCACTATTTAAAGGGGCTCGATTTTGGCTGAGAGTTCTTGACGAAATTGGCTTTGGTTAAAGGCCAATTAGTAGTCTTTATGCTCAGGAGTGTTGTCCGGATTGTGGCGAGGTTTCTCCACCCATAAGGAGCTACACGAGCTAGCCGGAGGTCTTCCGGGGAGTCATCCACCGACGGATCAGGATTGTCCACCTTACGGACAGCCGTGGAGTAGGAACTTTATCTCCGAACCGCGTAAAGGTGACGTGTTAGCGAATTTTTGATTTTGTTATTAGTATTTATGCTTGCGCACGCTAACATTGTAGATAGAAAAATCGAGAAAAAACTATTCATCCCCCTCTAGCTTTACGGTAAGATCCTAACAAGTGGTATCAGAGCGAAGCTCGTTCGTCTACGGACTAATCGCCGGGAGAGCAAAAGGTGCTAGAGGAAGATGGAGTTGGAAGGTCCACTAGGATGGGATATTCGGATTCAACCTCCATACGACCGAGATGACTTCGATTATTGGATGAAGCGTTTGGAGACGTGGTTCCAAATGGATTGGGATCATTGGACCGCATTGGAAGTGTCATTTGAAGCTCCAACAGGACAAGAAGGGAAAACGCCTTCGGCCTCGATATTGGACCAAGAGTCAAACGGAAGAAGGAGAGGCGGATAAGGAGGTAACTAGAATTGTATTAAATTTGTTACCGTCATATATTGTGTCAAATGTAGGAGAATACAAGAATGCGTTTGAGCTATGGAAAAAGGTGATAGTATTACATGAAAATTCCACACAAAGACAAAGAGATGAGGAGTCCAAGGAAAAGAGGTCATTGGTCCAAGAGAAGGAGAAGGACCAATCGAAAGTTGAGTCAAGTTCAACTTTCGAAAAAGAGGAGGAGAGAGTTGAATCATCCACATCCTTAAGTGAGGAGGAAATAGAAGAAGTTTCCACATCAAGGATTGAGGGGGAGGAGAGACCATCCTCAATATCGGAGCAAAAAGAAGTTTCCACCTCCATCAAAGCAAAGTCAAAAGATCACATAATTTGCTTTGAGTGTAATCAAAAGGGACACTACAAGGACAAGTGTCCATTGGGTAAGAAAAAGAAGGTAAACCCTAAACTCAATTCAAATAGTTTGAAAACTAACATGAGTTGTAGGGATGGAACAAAGAAGAATAAGAAGTATATAATTTACTTCACGTGTGGTGAGTATGGACACTACCACACCAAGTGCCCAAAGAAAGGAGAGATTAAGAAATTGGCGCACTTAAAGAAATTGAAAAGAAAAGGAGCTCAAGTCATGAGGGAGCTTCAAAAGTAAAAGGGAAGGTAATCTCTTGTTTAAAATTAAATCAAATTTCAAATTCTTATATGCTTATTAATAATAGTCATGGATTTAGGTATAATGATAGGAATAGGGTTAACAATGTAGATAATTATAGGAAATCATTATCCAATGCTAGATCAAGAAAGACCCAAACTACCATGCCTAAGGAAAGGAAGGTGATTAATGATCAAGACACAAATCCAAAGAAGGAGAGACATGCCTAGAAAGGTGGGTAGGTCTAGGAATGCCCAAGGTGGACATGTTGACTCTAGGGTTGAGGCTCTACAGTTGGAAAATCAAGTCTTGAGGACAAGACTTGAAGAAATGGAAAGAGTCCTAGGTAGGATTATTATTGAACCTAGGAGACTTAAAATGGGTTTGGGTGTTCAAAAATTCAAAAATGTTAAAATGGGTGCATCGAAGGCTAATAGAAGAAAATATGCTAGGGTAGCATACAATTATGCCAAGGATGGAAAATTAGAAAATGGCAAGGGAGTGTCATTTAAGGGTAAGAAGTGCTTAACCAAGGACAAGGTGTCCATAATGTACTTCCTTATGTTTCCTTTACCACTGTACCACATGGTTATCAACTTCGTAAGAAGTGTGGTAGTCTCGGCCTTTTCATTTGTGGTGAATCGGTCTGCCAGTTGGTTAAGGAACCTCTTAGCATCTTCATTTTCATTTGTGCTTAGACTCTTGCGATTTGATTTATCCCACAGTTGAAATTCAGCCCTCTACTCTATAGTGCTAACACTGATCAAAGGTGCGGGACGATCATTCCTTAATGCATAGTCCAAGTCTATGCAGCCTAAGACTACGATCACGTATTCTTTCCATTCAGTAAAATTCGAATTAGTTAATGTTGGGATGATATTAATGTTGGCAGTTACAGATTGCACTGAAATTAAAGAAAAAGAAAAAATTTATTTAAACTCACGATTTAACTAAAGCCAAGAACATATATATAATAAAATTATGCAAATAAATAAAATTTTAAATGCATATAAATGGGCTCCTTATGAGATATCACATATAACATTGCATTTTAATGTGTAGATTAAAATATATTTTGTTAGCGGTACTCTTTGATATAACTCAACCTTTAATTGGCCACACAATGTGCCTTCCTTTGGACCGACCCATTGTGTGCATAATATGAAACTTTATATGAGTTATATTTTTGGTTCATAGCTTACAACAACTTTAATCTGCCACGCAATGTCTTCCTTTGGGCCGACATATTTTGTTCATGATCAGAACAAAATAAATTATGTTCAATAATTGTAAACTATCTTAAACATATATCTGGCATAAAAGTAATCTTCCTTTGGGCCGATTGCTCTTAGCATAGATATACGTCTACCAACACAAAATACATTAAACCGACCTAAAGTGCCTTCCTTTGGGCCGACACAATAGTTTAATTTAGTAGCGCGTTTTGTCGATAGACCCATTAAAATTTTAGATATTTAATCGAACAGATAATTTCTTTATTAGTCTTGACACCTCAAAATTAAGCTCATTAATCGATTGACACTATATGGTACACAAATGGTATGATCCAATTGATTATCTCAATCGATCAAAAAGCTTAATATATACGACTATATCATATATAGAACCCTCGTTTAAAAATTAAAATTTCTTTATGGTTCAATAATTAAATAATATTATTTAATTTCTTCGTCAAGAAAAATATTTGATGTATTAGCCTTTTATATATTTAAAAATCACTTTACTGTTTCGTAGAAACAGTTTTTTTTTCGACATGAAAGAAAAAATATATTTCACATGAAAGAAATTTTCATCGAAAAAAATAATTTTAATCGATATAATTCCTAATTTATCTTATCACAAATTTAAGACGATAATCGATTAAAATAAATTTGTGCAATCAATTAAATCAAATTTATTCGGTTCATAATTTTAGACTTGATAATCGATTGATTGACCAAGCCAATCGATTAAACCATCACAATTTAATCTAAAAAAAATTAGGTTAAACATGACGGTTCTTCCGTCGTTTTCGTATTTTTTCACATAAAATATGAAAAACTTAGAAAATAAGTCTATCCTAGAATTTTCTTTTACATGATTTTCGACGATAAAAATTATATTATACTAGGAAAACTTAATCTAGCATACATACAATAAGACAAAAAAAATTTAAAACTTTATTACCATAAAAATGATGAAACAAACCCAAGGCTTTGATATCAATTGAAAGAACATAGTGTTTTCTCTTAACCGCATGAATTCTAGAAAACCAAATAAGAACTCGAAGAGAAAACATAATGTATGTAAGCATGAATCTATTGTTTCATCGAATCATGACATAACATAAATAAAAGGCATAAACCGAAAAACAAAGAACCTGATTGATTAGTCATTGTCTTTGTCGTGGCCTCTTCGGCTTGATCCCTGTGGAAGAAAATGAGCGGAAAGAAGGAGAATCTTCGAAGGGGCTTAGGGTTGACGGCGCCGTAAAGTTTCTTGTCAATGTGGAACAAAAAATTAGGTCAAGATAATCCCTAAACCCTTGGAGACCTCCCATTTATATAGAAATTCAATCTGTTATCAGCCCATAGATAATAACAGATTGGTCTAAAGGGTTATATACATTGAACCCACATCCAATAATCCGAAACTCAATAAACATAAGTTAGATCATTTTAAGGGCTCAGATTGTATTTACATGTGCAACTTACAAATAAACTCATTTAATAGGGATAATAATAATATCCAACATGACCCTCGAGCTTGAATCCCTTCTGCCAACAAAAACATCCTACTTGCATTTGGCAAGGAGCCCAAGTAATCTCACGCCCCTGATGAATAGCAACAACTCTGAAGAATGTGGGTGAAATGGTTCTGGAAAATGTGCCCAGTTGAGAAACGCCTGTTGAAAACTTATCTAAATATGTCGTAAAACTCACCCTTGTAGAGTAACATGCGTGAAACCTACGGGACCCTGAGGACAAGTGTTCTCTATCGACCCCTATAAAAAGGTATTCATCTCAAAGGGGAGAGCTACATGCGAAAAATCCTAATCCGCTCCTACTACATTTTCTCTTGATCTCTACCTCTAATTTGAGCATCGGAGTGACTACGCCAGAACCTCTCCGACCTCTCTTCTAACTCGTGTTCATTTTCTTAAAAACCCCCTGAAGGAACCAAGTCAGAGCATAATTCCTTTCCTTCCTTGTTGCATCACTGATGAATTATTCGTCAAGAAACTTGGGCAGCATCAGTTTCATTTCAAAATTTTTGACCATCATTCCACAATTTGTTGATAGTTTTACAATGAGACCTTTATATAATGAGCAAATATGCAGTTGGTTCAGAAACTCCAATATAAAGCTACTTCCAAATTTTGAAACGGTCTTTAGTGTATTACATGAAATTAATAGTTTAATATAACATCTTTCCACAACTTATGTGCGTCAAGAACGTGCATGCTACAATTTATCTAAAATTTATATTAAGATTAATTACGGACATGAAGTAAACTTAGCAAAGAACAAATGAGAACTCTTTGAGTCAAAGGGACCAAAATCAAAAGTTGAATCATCATAACTCATAGATAGTATCCTATTTGATCTTTTTAGTCCGATGAAACTAGCCAGAATTACCTTACCATATTCTCGACTAGTTAGATCAAAGTTTCTCAAAGAGTAACTTGAAAATACAATTTCTTTAAAAGACTTTGTCTAGAAAAAAGTCATTGTTCCGTACTCAAGAAGGTCCCTGTGCCTCGCCAAGACTTGGAAGTTAATTATTGAAATTCATTTTCAATCTACTACTTGTTAAACTTGAATCTAACTCAAGGTTCAATCAAATCATAGTTTTCAATTTAAATTTAAAAAAAAATTAACATATCTTATAAAACAGATAAGGTTTTCCTGTTTTGTCACTAAATGAGATAGTTATGACAAAAAAAAAATTAGTCCAACCCAACCAACATAACAAACCTAATCAATTTAAAATTTTATTTATCAAACCCAATTTAAAATGTTACACTTTTCAAATCTAATTAATAAATTTTCAACTTAATTTAATTTTAACTTAACAATTTTTTTTAACTTAACAAAAACATAACTTAATTAATAAATTTTCACATTTAATTCAATTTTAACTTAACAATTTGTTTAACTTAATAAAAAGTTAACTTAATTAATAAATTTTCAAACTTAATTTAATTTTAACTTAAAAATGTTTTAACTTAATAAAAACTTAACCAATAGATTTTCAAACATAATTCAATTTTAACTTAACCTAATAAAAAACTTAACTTAATTAATAAATTTTCAAATTTAATTGAATTTTAACTTAACAATTCTTTTTAACTTAATAAAAACTTAACTTAATTTAAAAAAATTAAAAATTTTAAATTAATTTTTTTAAGCTTTCAATACTTTCAAACTTAACTTAATAATATTTTTTAAACTAATTTTTTTTTAAAGTTAACAAAATTTTCAAATTTAAATTTAATTTAATAAAATTCTTAAACTAAACTTTTTTTACTTGACCAATAAAAACTTCAAACTAAAATCAAATTTAAGCTTAATAAAAATTTTCAAATGTAACTTAATTTTAACAAACTTAATGATTTTTTATTGTGTGCTTATTTCCCCATTATGTTTGATTCTGTTATTTTATCTTGGTCAAAATTAGTCAATTGGGCACCTGAAATACCACGGGCACTCGATCACTTGCAAATTAGGCACTTGGGCAGTTCTCAGGCGCCTCAACGCACCAATCGAATGTGCCCTTGGATTTGGAAAGCCAAAGGCGCCCACTGATCACGGGCGCCCGAGAAAAGACTCAGGCACCCCAAACAGATCTGCACCCGGGCACCCCCTTGGGCTCTCGAGCACCCGATCGGTGGCTATAAAAGTCATCGGACATAAGCTCTCCAAACCTAAACTAGGCGCCTTCCAAGCTCCAAACACTCCTCTTTCTCCTCTCCTCTTCACTCCAAGTATTGTCCGAGCGATTATGATCAATCGAGGGTCGTCATTATTTTCTCAAAAATTTACTTAGCATTATTTACATTACTCAAATATTTTTCAAAATTTACTTATCTTTTTGTTTGTTGTGTTATTGACTTGTCTCACTTAAAATTATTTTCAAATATTACATAGTCTTATCTTTTTCAAAACTTAGTGTGATTTACATGTATTTCCAAAATTTATTACGAGCTCTGATACCTGAATTCTTTTTCTAAAACATTTTTTTTCTTAAACCAAAATATTTTTCATATATGTCAAAGGGGGAGAGAAAAAAGTTAAAAGGAGAGAAAGGAAAAGTTAAAAGATATTTTTTTCTTTTTCTAAGCAGCAAAAGTTTTTTTCAAAGTACTTTGCATTTCAAAATTTAATTTTCAAAGAGAGAGAGAAAGGAAAAGTTCCTTCGGCTAGTTCCACCGGGCTAAAAAGCCCAAAGTTAAAGTTACTTAGAGGGCGTTTGGTACGTTCTATTTTCTATTTTTATTTTTCAGAAAATCATATTTTTCATTTTATGAAAAATAATTTATTTCATTCTCTAGTTTTTCAAAAAGCGCTATGTCTTTCTCTGAAAAATAAGACTGGAAAATGCAAACTAAACACGTTTCCAAAAAATCACATTTTCTATAGAAAATGAAAATGGAAAACATGCGTACCAAACACAGCCTTAGAGTTTTTCAAAGTTCACTTGTTTTCAAAACCTTTTTTCAAAAGCTTCAGGGAGAGAATTTTCTATTAAAGGGGAGCTTCATGTATTTTTTTAATTTTGCAAGTTATTTTTCACTTTGAAATTGAACTTTAATTCAAACTGTAAATATTTCGAAACTTAATTTATCAGGGGGAGTTTTGCAAGTCTTTCTTTCACAAATATTTCTAACTTTGAAATAATACATTGAAAAATGGAACCGTGTTCTCTTTAAAGCTTTTGCTACTTGCTTAAATGTTTATGTCTGTTAGTAGGAGCTCTAGAGCCAATTATGTGATGATTGACTACGAATTTTTGTATCATATTTTATTATTAATAAGAAAAGTTTGATTATTATACTTTATATTTGTGACAACTAAGTATAATAATGTCCTTAGGTAGTAGGTTCTTAGCTACATCATATCGATTGGTTAAATCGATAGTGAGATGATGTAGAAAATACTACACTAAACCATTCCTAGTCAAGCATTAATATTCAAGAAAAATATTAATTGTTAAATCCGAAACTTTTGGCTAGGTCACGGAAATTTTCGGAGGGTTCTTGAGACCAAATCTAAAATTAGAGGGGGGTTTCTGTGAAATCCTATAAATTAGGGGTGGAATTCAAAAAGGCAAACTAGTTGGGCTAAACTGCAAAAGACCCACTTATAAGCCGATTAGGGCTCACTGGACCGTCGCATTCCACTCCACAGCCGATCGCCGCTTCACCTCCCTCGCCCGCGTGCCCTAGCCTCGCCTTTCCCGATCGAGAGCCGACGACTTCCACACCTCTGGCGAACAACATCGTCAGAATCCAGTCGGAGTAGCGCTCATGCGACTTCATCAAGGCTGATCTCCCTACATCCAACGACGACCGTCACTTGGATTGGGTAGGGATCTCAATGAGCTTGGCTCTTCCGCATTTGGGATCGCCGCAAGTCAGCTAGCCCTAGTTCCTTTCTTCCAATCGCAATCTCCTACTAGGGTCTCCGAAGGCGTGTTGGCCGGATTTGAGCAGCAAGAGTGAGTCAGAGAACTAGGATTCTGGTAAGGTTCCTTTCCTGGATAAGGAGCTAGGTTTTGGTTTGAGTTGTATGCGTGGTTTGGAATAGAAATTGAACAGAATGCCATGGATGCCTTCTACAATCTCTTAGGTTTCGTCTGATGTGGGTTTCCTCACTTTGAGCTCCAATTCGTGTGTAGGAGATGTTCTGTAAGATTCCGGTTGATTGGAACATTGCTGTGGTGGAGCAGTAGAAGATCCCTGCGGTGAGCTTCTTAAGGTAAGCTCTGTGAATTTGAATTAGACTGATGGATTTGGATCTATGTTGTTTGGTTCTTGATCAGTAGGTTGGTGTGTATGAATCGAGCAGAGGTTTGTTTCTTCCACGTTACCTAGAGGTCACGGGAGGGAGTTAGAGTAGGAGGTGAAACCTGATCTAATCTAATTGTGTGGATACATTAAATTAGAACAAATGGTGGGTTTAATATGGAATATGATATTATATTAAACCGAGCCGTGATCGATTGAAATTTATGAAAGGGGATAATTAGGAACCTTTCATTTAATTAGAGATAACTAAATGGAAAGGGAACCATTAGGTTAAACCCTAGTTTGGTTTAGGGAATAGTTAGCTAATCATTTTTCTGTAAATAGCTAATTAAATACATCCTTGATTCAGGAGCTTGATTGGATTATTGGCGGGTGGTTCTATCTCATTTGATACGGACTTCTACACCTTGGAGGCGGGTACCTTTTGACTTATCTTTGCTGATATTGTCATGTTGTTATGCATAGACGGTTATAGATAGCAGTAAGATTATACGCTATCCTTGTTTATTATGCTTGTTCTGGATACTTGTTGTTTATCCCTGAGTTATTATGCTGTTAGTTCCATACAGTCTCAAGTATTGTCATATCTATATGTATGCTTAGATATCGTGATGTATCTCTTGCATTTGACATCGAGGGATCAGTAGTTTCCGGCCAGTATACCTTGTAGGTTACCAGTATTTCCTGTTATAGGATTCAGACTGAGACTTAGTATACTGAGGACATGGTGAGGGAGGTATGTGTACCTATCATACACCATCTTTGCATTGTTGTATGTCGGCAATCAGCGACTCCCTTGTGGTTGAGCCTATCGTCTTCCGGTACACGATATGCGCACACGGCCACTCATGGGTTAGTGGATACCGTAGGGTATGTGCATTTGCCTTGTATTGCTCCGTTCGGCCACTATTTGGAGGGTGGGTCCGGGCGTGGTAGCAACCAGGGATCCCTTCTCGTACTGAGCCACGAGGAGATGAGAGCTAGACTCCCCCATTGCTTGGGGTAGGAGCGTAGTCTCCGCCAGCATCCTGTCCACCCGGTCACTCAGGAGCAGTGATAGCAGGGTGCGTACAGTTATCATAGCTCTACCCTCTCAGACGTCCCCTATGACAGGTGTACGATGATCTGACTGGCGTCAGGGGTGACACATGTCATTGCACCATATGTATATTTTGCATCGTGCATTGTTTGCTGCACTGGATTTCTGCACCTGTTTGACATGCATATACTGGAGACTTGTTATCTGAGATTATATGTCTATTGGTATTCCATAGGTATTTATTACCCTCTTTTCAGGTTAGATGGATTCTGGTATGTATCTACCTCAGTATTTTCACTACTAGTCTTTCCCTATTGTTGATATGAGACTGTATTAGCGGAACTCTTATTGTTAGTATAACTTTCTATGCATATCTATTCTGGGTATCCGCAGAGTTCCTTTGGACTCACACCGTTGGTTATTTTCCTTAATTTCAAGTTGATGTCTGCCAGGAGAGCCCTAGCCGCCAGTCCCCAGCTCGAGAGGAACTCTGCTTCGTTTTATTTTATGTTAATTTATGGTTATGGACCCTGTATTATGTACTTTGCTTCCGTTGTCATGTTTTGGACATGTATTTATGTTTTATTCGATGGGATTGTACTTTTGAATCCTATGTTGGACTTCGTGGGGTTTTAGTTTTGTTCCTGCCCCCTGGCAGCTCAGGTGAGTTCGTACTTTGGTTTTACGATGGTTATAGTCATATATCCGTTGTTTCTGCATGGATTTGAGGCCTGAGGCCATTTAACTGTGTGGTTGTGCTATTTGTATCTATGTGTATGTGTAAATTATCCGCCGGACAGGGGAGGTGCTGTCCGATTTTCTATTGGATCAGCGGCTCCAGCGTCTCGGGGCGTGACATTAATACATGGAGACTAGCATGTAGGTCAATTAATGACTTGAGCTCACAAGTCATGGATATGTGATATCAAGTTGATATATGGGTATGCATTAGAGAATGTCTACTGAATTGACCCGCTATAAGAAAGTTTCATAGATTGTCATATAAGTGTCATAAATTTTTTAATGTGACTATTAGTATGAATAGTCCTTAGACCTGAAGTCACTATGGTTCCCTATATAAGGAGTTATGTACTTTGGTATCGTCAAACGTCACCCGTAACAAGGTGGACTATAAAAGCGATCACTGGGTATGTAATGAATTATACGGAGGGATGTGAGTGTTGTAGTTGAGATCTATCTCTCCCATATAACGAGAGTGATATCTGTGAGCCCCATGATCAAGTAGGACTATTAAAATGCATGATCATACTCAAATAAGTCAATATGAGATATTGAGCTCATTTTTTGAGTGAGTCTGCTCGGGGATCAAGAAACACAAAATTTGATCAAGGATGACACAGTTTATGCCTCATTGGTCAATTTAGATATCAAGGATAGAAGGACAAGGTCATACATTGTCATAGTCATGGAGGTTAAGTCAGATTTCGACTTTCTCGTCACTTGGGTAGCAATGATGCATTTCTAGATGCCACTCATTGCTTATGTGTTTAAAGCGGTTTAGATACATTGTCAATGTTACGAGAATCTATTGGGTCACACACTAAGGACATGATGTTTCGGAGATTAATTAATCTTAGTTTGACTAAGATTTGATCCAAATTAGATTAATTGAGTTAGACTCAAGTGAATCTAATTAGATTATGAGATTGAAATCTAATTTGAGTTAGACTCATTTAGATTAGACTCAACCATAATTAATTAAAATATTTAATGATTTAATAATAGAGGATGATGAAAAGTTTTTCTTCATTGGATTAAGAGAAGTTGAAGAGTCACATGAGAAATATGTGCTCTAATTGAATTTTTATTGGCTTTAATGGAGGAAAGATAAAGGGACAAAATCTCTTTATATTCATGGGATGAGTATAAAAGAGTTTTTCTTGTCATTTGGATAAACTACTTGTCATTTTTCTTCCCTTTCCTTCCCTTGGCCGAAATCCCTTTTTCTCCCTCTCTTTCTTGCTTCATGAATCTCCTTTTATGGTTAGCACCACAAAGGTAATTCTTCTCCGAAGCTTGAGTTATTATGTCCGTGTGGATACACATAGAGACACGGACACTTAAATGTGCAAGATGTTAGGACCGAAAATATCTCCATAATGGTATGCTATTATCCACTTTGGGCCTAAACCCTCATGGTTTTACTCTTGGGTTCTTCTAAAAGGCCTCATGCCAATGGAGATATCTTTTTTCCTTATAAGCCTATGATCTTTCCTATGTGTTTTCGATGTGGGACTATGTTTGCAACCTTGCAACCTCAACAATCCCCCCTCAAACAAAGGATCACAAGTCCCCCTCAAGTGGAAACCCTTTCCGTTTGATGTCCGATCCTCAACCCACTAGGACTTTCTGCCCCTCGACCCACCCAACCTACTAGGACTTTACCGCCTAGCCGCAACCAGGACTTCTTTTCCTAGTGTTTGGTTCTCTTTGATCAAGACACGGGAGCTCACATATACTTTATTCAAGGCTTAATCCACATGGTTAGATCTGGATCATGGCTCTAGCTCGTGTTTCTTCCGGCGGTTAGTCCGGTGAAGTGCGACCTGATTTTGATACTAATTGTTTGGACCTAAAGGAATTTAGATATATCCACAATGATATGATATTATCAACTTTGGGCCTAAGCACTCATGGTTTTGCTTTTGGGCTCTCCCAAAAGGCCTTATGCCAATGGAGATATTATTTTTTCTTATAAGCCTATGATCTTTCTCATGTGTTTTCGATGTGAAACAATGTTTGCAACCTTGCAACCCCAACACAAGAGATCTGACATACCTCAGATAAGCGAGATAAGTGAAGGGCACGCGTCAAAGGTATACCTATAAGATAGGAATTTGTAGATCTAACTTTGTATGAGTTTTCTTTCGCATGGATCGCTCGTGGGATCTATTATTTCCGTTCCGATTTTAAATATTTTTGCTTATAGATCCCTACAGTGTCAAACATAACTTTTGAACTGGGTTGTGAGATTATTGGTATCGAAAGTACCAGATTGAACCTGGTTTTAATAATGGCAAAGAGTTCAAATTTAAGTATGTTTTGGATCTAACATATTTCTCTAAGTGTGCAAGAAAGTCCTAGTTTACCTAGGCACGAAGTCTTGACCTGTAGGGTTGAGCACGAAGTCCTGGTCGAGGACTGGGGACGAAGACCTGACCGAGAGTTGGGCATCGAAGACTTGACTAGGCACGAAGACCTGGTTCGAAGGACTGGACATGAAGACTTGATCGGGGGTCGGACACCGAAGACCTGATCCGGAAGATCGGGCAGGAGTCTTAGCCGAGCAAGGATAACGGACAAAAGTAAGGACAGGTCGAGGTACGGACGTCTCGAGATCCGAAAGCTTCGAAGGCCGAGCAAAAGTCCAACCGGAGGTGTCGGTTGGCAACAGGTAACTTCTCCATAGTGGATTAGGTGAGGACGCGTTCCTTGGAAGAGGGAACAGTAGACATCGCTCCAACCTAAGATTTCATTTAAAATCAAAGTTAGGATCAGACAACTCCGGCCGTCGTACATATATTCACTTTATATATTATTTGTATTCGAACTAACCCTAAGTTGCAGCTAAAGAATTTGAAGACTGACCGCATCTAGGGTGCTCAAGAGGACTCGGGCGACCTAGAACACAGGCGCCCGAGAGGTCTCAAACACCCCTATGCATGTGACTCAGGCTGAGCGAGGCTAAGTTGGCGGAAGCTGGTTAGAGTCCTCACATCAGCAACACAGGCGCCCGAGAAGGAATTGTTAGTAGGAGCCCTATAGCCAATTATGTGATGATTGACTAGGGACTTTTTGTATCATATTCTATCATTAGTAAAGGCATGTTTGGTTATTATACTTACTTTATTGTTTGTGTCAAATAACTAAGTATAATAATATCCTTATGTAGTAGGTTATTATCTACATTATATCGATTAGTTGAATCGATAGTGAGATAATGTAGAGAACACTATACTAAATTATTCCTAGTCAAGCATTAATATTCAGGGGCAATATTAATGCATAGAGACTAGCATGTAGGTCAATTGATGACTTGAGCTCACAAGTCATGGATATGTGATATCAAGTTGACACATGAGTATACATTAGAGAATGTGTACTGAATTTACCCGTCATGAGAAAGTTTCATAGATTGTCATATGAGTATCATAAACTTTCTCATGTGACTATTAGTATAAATAGTCCTTAAATCTGAAGTCACTACGGTTCCCTACATAAGGAGTTATGTACTTTGGTATCGTCAAATGTCATTCGTAACAGGGTGGACTCTAAAGGCGATCACTGGGTATGTAATGAATTATGCGGAGGGATATGAGTGATGTAGATGAGATCTATCCCTCCCATATAACGGGTGTGATATCTGTGGGCCTCTTGATCGAGTAGGACTGCTAAAACGCATGGCCATGTTCAAATGAGTCAATATGAGATATTGAGCTCATTTGTTTGAGTGAGTCTACTCGGGGATCAAGAAACACAAAGATTGATTGAGGATGACACGGTCTATACCTCATTGGTCAATCTAGATATCAAGGATAGAAGGACAAGGTCATACATTATCATAGTCACGGAGGTTTAGTCGGATCTCGACTTTTATTATTACTTGGGTAGCAATGATGCATTGCTAGATGTCGCTCATTTCTTATGTGTCTAAAGCATTTAGGCGCATTGCCAACGTCACAAGAACATATTGGGTCACATACTAAGGACATGATGCTTCGGGAAATCTGATCGGGAACCCGAGTTGGGAACTCGGGAGATCTGATCGGGAGCTCGAGTTGGGAACTTGGGAGATCAGGTCGGGAGCTCGGGTCAGGAGCTCAGGGACTTGGTCGGGAGCTTGGGTCGGGAGCTCGGCAGACTGGGTCGGGAGCTCGACATACTGGATCGGGAGCTCGGCGCTCGGCAAACTGGGTCGGGAGCTCGGCAGATTGGGTCGGGAGCTCGGCGACTTGCTCGGCAGACTTGGTCGGGAGACCTGGTCGGAAGCCCGAGAGGCCTGGTCGGAATTGCAGGGGAAATTTATTAAAGTGTTTAATGAAGGAAAGAGAAAAGTCTCTCTTCATTGGATGAAGAGAAGGTGAAGAGTCACATAAGAAAATGTGCTCTTTATTGGCTTTAATGAAGGGAAGTCAAAGAGAAAAAAGAGTCTTTATATTCATGGGATGAGTATAAAAGAGAGTCTAGTTATTTTGAATGAAAAATGAGTGTTTTTCCCTTCTTCCCTTCCTCTTCTCCCCCTTGGTCGAAACCCTTGTTGAGTTCTTGATGGTCTTGTGAACTAGCTCAAGTTGCTAGCACAACTAAGGTAGTTCTTCCCGAAGTTGAGAGATCGTGTCCGTGTGGATACACATAGAGGCACGGACGCTTCAACGTGCAAGAGATCCAGCGCACTTGGACGAGCGGGATAACGTAAGGGCACGCTCTAAAGGTATACACTATAGATAGATATATTAGATAGATGAACTTCGTACGAGTTTTCTTTCGCATGAATCGCTCGAGGGATCTCGTTTCCGCTGTGTTTTGTGTTTTTGGTGCCGGGAGATCCCAACAGGATAAGTTTTTCCCAGTCAGCAGATTGGGACACGACTAGTTTGCTGTGTTGGGGGTGCTCCTATAGGCACTTAAGTGCTTGTATGCCTATATATAAGGGGTTTCCACCACAGACTCTATATAACAACTTTCTACACCATTTGTGCTCATGTGTGCTGCATTGAAACAGTCCAGAATCGACAAAACGTTGCTCCGACAGCAAACTGCTCCCTTTTTCATTTCAGTCAAAACTTGTTTGGTATACTTCACTGTTTCTTATATTTTATGTTGGTGCAAGAAACATCGGTAATGTCCTCTTCTAAGTATTTCAATGTTTAAAAATATGCTTAAGTTAGTCATATATTGAACAAGGAAGGGTTAGTCAAGAAAGGAGTACCAAAGTAAAGGAAAGTCCTAGTTAACCTAGGCAATAAGTCCTGGTTCGAAGAATTGGGCACTAAGTCCTGGTCGCGAGCTGAACACCTAAGACCTGACCAAGGGTTGGGCACGAAGTCCTGGTTCGTGAAATTGAGCAATAAGTCCTGGCCGAGGGCTGGGCACCGAAGTCCTGATGAGTGTAAGAGCATCACCTCTTAAAACATATTTTATTCATGGATTTAATTAATTACAACAAATCGTTTTCTAAGGGTGGCTCCCCGAGGCTCAGATACCCAAAGAAAAGTAATGTGTTGTAAATCCAATTGGACGGCTCCCCGAGGCTCAATCCAAATCAAACATGACAATTTCAATTAAAAATTGGGAAATTAAATTACAACAACTAACTCTAAATTGGACGGCTCCCCGAGGCTCAATCCAAAGTAAAGAATTTTGTTGTCAATTTAAAAATCAATTCAAATTTAATTGTCAATTAACTGTCCATGAATTTGTCTAGACTTTCTTAAAAGAAAGTGCCCAAAATTGCGAGATTTCGAAAATAGGTTTTCAGAATAATTGTAAGTTTCTGGTACAAAGAAAACTTACATATTTCCAAAAATTGGAAAATTTCTAAAATAGAAAAATTTCCAAAATTGGAAAGTTTCCAAAGATGGGAAGTTTTCACAATTATTATAAAATTTCAGAAACTAGAAAATTTCAAACGTTTGCGAAAATTTCATGAGGATTTCCAAACTTTGAAATTCCTAAATCTAAAATTTATTATAATTTGAAAGTTTCCATAATTGAAAAATTTTCCGAAATTGAGATCATGACAAAGTTTTCCACAAAACAATTATATGATTAAGTCGAACACTAACCGGCTCTGATACCACTGTTGGGACCGGGTGCATGTCGACAAGGATACGAGTTCGTAAAATTCAAAATTTTTACGTGCAGCGGAAGAGTTTGCATAAAATAATTTCCTAAATTATTTTAACTTCATATCTAGCATGCAACCTTATAGTGTGTTGACATAATCATAAAATAAAACTTTGTGGAAAAGTAAACAAATTTACCAAGTACCTCTCGTAACTCGAAGTAAGGGACGAGATCCAACCGTAGCGTCCCTTGGAAGCTCCGCCTCTATTCGCGTCCACGCCGAGTTCTCTTCGGGATGACTTCGCAAAGTCACGAGTTTTGTGCCGACTAGAACTACTAGATTCTCGGAAGGCACAACTAGAAGAATAAAAGAAAATAACGGAAGACTAACCAACGAAGTAACGGAATCGAATTCCGGGAAGAGAGGAGTCGCTATCCACTTCTTCTTCTTCGTGTTCGGGTTTTCCTTCTTCTTCAATGCTCACGGCAACTTCACCTTCTTGGATTTGGTTGGGCGCCGGCCCTAGAGGAGCTAGGGTGCGCCGGCCCTAAGGGAAGAAGAAGAGGAGGAGAGGAGAGATTAAGAGAGAGAGGGAGAGAGTAATTAATCTCTTGATTAATTGATTGGAATAAGGGCTAGCCTTTGGTTCCTTTATATAGTAGCAACTCCTTTGCTAAGTCTCCCTCTAAACCGAATTAACGGAATTAACGGAATTAGTTATAAGAAATTTATCTTATAAATTTTCTTATTAATTATTCCGTTTAAACCGAGTCTTTATTATAAACCAATTTATAATAAAACTAATTCTTCTTCTCTTTAAATTATGGAATAAATTTTTATAAGAAATTTATAAACTTTCTTATTATGGAAAAATCAATTCATAATTGATTTTATAAAATTAAAATAAATCAATTCATGGATTATTTTAATCTTCCATAAAAGAATAAATTTCTATAAATTTTATTTATATAAATTTCTTTATACAAATTTATTTATCCATAATTTATAAAACAAATCACACTAGATTTATTTTATTTATTAAACCAATTAAATTGGTTTAATCTCCCTTTAATGGCCGGCCACCACAAGGAGGGTTAGCACCCTCTTTGGCCGGCCAAACCAACCCGAACCGGTCGCGAATTAAACTCATTTAATTCGCCCAAAAAGCCTTCAAAAGACTTAGCCATTTTTAGCTTCCATTGCGCCTCTGATTAACTCAGATTCGACTTATTTCTCTTGATCGGAAAATCCAATTTTCAACTCGTTTTAAATCCCTCGGATTACTCGTAGTGCGTGTGACTAAATAGGCTTTCGATTTATGTTGGCCGTCTATAATTAACTAATTATAGACCGATCATGAGTGGCACCTAGTAGTACATCATGATCCCCAATTAATCGAAAGATCAACGGTTTGACCTCAGAAGAAATTATTCTGAAACCCTTCAGCAGCTCTACTAAATCGTGCCCCATTCCCTTCACCACCTTATACCCACTTGGTTCAGGACACGGTCAATGGTGTCAGTCCCCACTAGGCTGACTACGTCACACCTAGCCCAAGTAGTGTCTTTCTCGTCCTTTGAATTTCTAATTACTCTCATGTATTTAAGAGACTCGCACTCTTAACATGATATGCTCTGGCCAGAGGCTTTGAGTAACAATCCGACGATAGGCCTGGGTATACATCTCCTCGCAAGGAGTGGTGAATCCTTTGTAGGCTGTTCAAACATCTTCGAGCACTTCGGCTTATACCCGATCATCCTGGGTCCACACCTCCTTGGAGATGCTTGCTTAAGATGTCAAAGTATAAGTCTCCATGACCAAGATGACTTGAACACCGCAAGTCAAAGGAACATCGCACTTAAGCCGCAGTAAGATCTTCATTGACATATCTACATGTAGATTCTCATATGAAGTCTTACAGCTAGTCACTCCAATGAACTAGTTCCCTTAACTAGCATCCATGTTTATCTCCGGACATCCCAATGTCACCAGCCAGTGAGAATCAGCTGAATAGAGAATAACCCATGCTAGTCTCAACAGAATTGATAATGTCCGTATTTATCAATTCATCAACTAGAGATATTTCCAACAATTGACATTTGCACATTTAGAGATAATCACTAGTTGTGATCCCATCACAAATTCTCTTATGCTGTGAATTGTATGGCGGACATTCAGTATATGAGTTTAAGATCCCAATCAAATACAAACATGTATACTCAAATAGTGAATTATCATTTATTGAAAATAAATGTTTACAATCATAAGGCGATTGCCTTAGGACACTTCTCTCATATCACTAACAGGATAAAGGCAAATTATTGATATCTCAGATTCGTTCTACAAAGCAGCTTAGTTAAGTGTAACAACTTTCTTAGTAGTAATTACTCAGTGTGATTGCTATCGCACGAGTCATTTTTCGTGAAGTATGAATTGAATGTTCTTATATGCTTTTTGTAACTTTCTTGCATGGTTTTTGTGACTAGATGATCTTTATGAATTGCCTTGGACGAGTGAGTGATGTTGGACGTCGGCATTGAATGCACATGTTAATATGAAAAATGGTTATTAGTTGACCATTCCTCTTTGTTGGGGCAATCTATGGTCCGAAGTGACCATGTGTTTTGATGTTTGGGCAAAGAGTTTAAGTTAGGTTCACCTTTGTGTTTTGATATGTGTATTTGAGTGTGCAGGTTTGCAGGATGCACATAGACTTAGTTGGACATCTTCAGGTACGGTGAAGGGTGGCATAGAGGCAACCCGTGGGCTTGCGTGCGCATCTGAGGGACCATGGACAAAGCAGGGACGATGAGCCGAGGGAAGCGGACTTCGAGGCGTACATGAAGGATGACATGGAGGCAAGCCGAGGGCTTATGTGCGCATCTGAGGGACGAGAGTCAAAGTCGAAGAGGGCTTGAAGGCAACAAGTCAAGGCTGTTGGAGCAGGAACGATGAGCTGAGGGAAGCGGACTTCGAGGCATGCGTGAAGGATGCCATGGAGACAAGCCGAGGGTTTGTGTGCGCATCTAAGGGACGGGAGCCAAAGTCGAAGAGGGCTTGAAGGCAACAAATCGAGGCTGCTAGATGAAGAGTCAACCAGGTCGTGAGGGTTCGAGTGCTGAGAGAATTGTACTCGGGAAATCCTAGAGTTCGAGTGCTGAGAGAAATGTACTCGGGAAGGGAAACCTCAGGTGTAAGGGTGGACCAGTTGACTGGTGATTGGGCAGTCGACTGATAAAGTCCACAGAAAGATCAGTCGATTGGTACTGGACCAGTCGACTGATGACACTTGGAATTCGAACGTTAGGCTGTAACGATCGAGTCTAAGTGGGACCAGTCGACTGGTAATGGACCAGTCGACTGGTAATGGACCAATCGACTGGTAACGATCATTCTCAGCCTAGAGCACTATTTAAAGGGGCTCGATTTTGACTGAGAGTTCTTGACGAAATTGGCTTTGGTTAAAGGCCAATTAGTAGTCTTTGTGCTCAGGAGTGTTGTCTGGATTGTGGCGAGGTTTCTCCACCCACAAGGAGCTACACGAGCTAGCCGGAGGTCTTCCGGAGAGTCATCCACCGACGGATCAGGATTGTCCACCTTACGGACAGCCGTGGAGTAGGAACTTTATCTCCGAACCATGTAAAGGTGACGTGTTAGCGATTTTTTGATTTTGTTATTAGTATTTACGCTTGCGCACGCTAACATTGTAGATAGAAAAATCGAGAAAAAACTATTCATCCCCTCTAGCTTTACGGTAAGATCCTAACAAGTGGTATCAGAGCGAAGCTCGCTCGTCTACGGACTAACCGCCGGGAGAGCAAAAGGTGCTAGAGGAAGATGGAGTCGGAAGGTCCGCTAGGATGGGATATTCGGATTCAACCTCCATACGACCGAGATGACTTCGATTATTGGACGAAGCGCTTGGAGACGTGGTTCCAAATGGATTGGGATCATTGGACCGCATTGGAAGTGTCATTTGAAGCTCCAACGGACAAGAAGGGAAAACGCCTTCGGCCTCGGTATTGGACCAAGAGTCAAACGGAAGAAGGAGAGGCGGATAAGGAGGTAACTAGAATTGTATTAAATTTGTTACCGTCATATATTGTGTCAAATGTAGGAGAATACAAGAATGCGTATGAGCTATGGAAAAAGGTGATAGCCTTACATAAAAATTCGACACAAAGACAAGGAGATGAGGAGTCCAAGGAAAAGGGGTCATTGGTCCAAGAGAAGGAGAAGGATCAATCGGAAGTTGAGTCAAGTTCAACTTCCGAAAAAGAGGAGGAGAGAGTTGAATCATCCACATCCTCAAGTGAGGAGGAAATAGAAGAAGTCTCCACGTCAAGGATTGAGGGGGAGGAGAGACCATCCTCAATATCGGAGCAAAAGAAGTTTCCACCTCCATCAAAGCAAAGTCAAAAGATCACATAATTTGCTTTGGGTGTAATCAAAAGGGACACTACAAGGACAAGTGTCCATTGGGTAAGAAAAAGAAGGTAAACCCTAAACTCAATTCAAATAGTTTGAAAACTAACATGAGTTGTAGGGATGGAGCAAAGAAGAATAAGAAGTATATAATTTACTTCACGTGTGGTGAGCATGGACACTACCACACCAAGTGCCCAAAGAAAGGAGAGATTAAGAAATTGGCGCACTTAAAGAAATTGGAAAAGAAAAGGAGCTCAAGTCAAGGGGAGCTTCAAAGGTAAAAGGGAAGGTAATCTCTTGTTTAAAATTAAATCTAATTTCAAATTCTTATATGCTTATTAATAATAGTCATGGATTTAGATATAATGATAGGAATAGGGTTAACAATATAGATAATTAGAGGAAATCATTATCCAAGGCTAGATCAAGAAAGACCCAAACTACCATGCCTAAGGAAAGGAAGGTGGTTAATGATCAAGACACAAATCCAAGAAGGGGAGACATGCCTAGAAAGGTGGGTAGGTCTAGGAATGTCCATGGTGGACATGTTGACTCTAGGGTTGGGGCTCTAGAGTTGGAAAATCAAGTCTTAGGGCAAGACTTGAAGAAATGGAAAGAGCCCTAGGTAGGATCATTATTGAATCTAGGAGACTTAAAATGGGTTTGGGTGTTTAAAAATCCAAAAATGTTAAAATGGGTGCATCCAAGGCAAATGGAAGAAAATATGCTAGGGTAGCATACAATTATGCCAAGGATGGAAGATTAGAAAATGGCAAGGGAGTGTCATTTAAGGGTAAGAAGTGCTTAACCAAGACAAGTGTCCAAAGTTAAGGAAGGTAGGGTTGTAGACCAAGAGTCACCGGAGGTACACCGGTGTGGTCTAGCGTGAGTTGAGTCACCTAGGGAGGTGGCTAAGGCTAAGATCTTAAGGGGGAGCTCTAGAAGCCAAGTTGGGACCCATAGTCTATGGATCTCGGGAGAGTTTCTCTCGGAAGTCTAGATGGGTCATGAAGTGTGCCAAGGGATGTGGAGACGGATTTGAGTCTTAATCCTAGGGATTTGACACATTGGGTTTGAGTTTCATGCATGAAAATATGACATTGGGGTCATATAGCATGGAAGTTGGTTTTTGATGTGGAAATGTCATATAAATAAATGCTAGGGATGCATTGTGGTTTGGTATGGGCAGAGACATCATGGGGAAGCCAAAACTAGGACTTTAGATCAAGGTTCAATTGAACCATTTAGCTAGTTTTGAGTTTTGTGTTCAATCTTGGGAATGATGATAGATACATGTTTGAATGTATTTTTCCCAAGTAGATATGGGTACCACAAACCTCTCCACAAAATTTGAGAATTTTTGAGATTTATGAAATTTCTGGTGTATTTCTGAAATTGGGTCAGAAATGTTGAAAATGGGGTTGTCAGGGTGCCAGTCGACTGGTAACTGTCCCAGTCGACTAGTAAAGGTTGAAAAATGGGTTTCAACAATTGGAAGGTGTCCAAATGATATAAAACAAGTGTGTAATCTTATGGGGGGTTAGTACACTGTGTTTATGATCATTAGAAGATAAAGGATCCAATAAGAGGGAAATTGTTGGAGTCTTTTTGATGTATTGCAAAGGGGGAGAAGTGTTTGGTTTAAGTAGGAAACCAAACACGTCTTTGCAAGAAATCCTAGGTCTAGGGGGAGCTTAGGTAAAAGGGGAGCATTGTTGCTCCGTTATTGGCGTAAGGGGAACCTTGGAGAGGTTCTTAAAAAGCCTTTGTAAGTCCAATGTAGGGGAGGCTTGGAGAGGTTTTAAAAAGCTCGTTTTGGTAAAAATTCCTAACTCTTGGTAAGGTTGGGTGTGGGGATGCCTTGGGATAGGATCCATGTGTGCATTGGCGGTATAAGTCCAAGGTGAAGCCTTGGTAACGTAAGTCCAAATGGTTATTAGCATTGTTTTTGCTATTTGTTTTCCCTAACTTAAACGTATTGCCAAATATCAAAAAGGGGGAGATTGTTGGGGCAATCTATGGTCCGGAGTGACCATGTGTTTTGATGTTTGGGCAAAGCGTTTAAGTTAGGTTCACCCTTGTGTTTTGATATGTGTATTTGAGTGTGCAGGTTTACAGGATACACATAGACTTGGTTGGACGCTTCAGGTACGGTGAAGGGTGGCATGGAGGCAAGTCGTGGGCTTGCGTGCGCATCCGAGGGACCATGGACAAAGCAGGGACGATGAGCCGAGGGAAGCGGACTTCGAGGCGTACGTGAAGGATGACATGGAGGCAAGCCGAGGGCTTGTGTGCGCATTTGAGGGACGAGGGTCAAAGTCGAAGAGGGCTTGAAAGGCAACAGGTCAAGGCTGCTGGAGCAAGAACGATGAGCTGAAGGAAGCGGACTTCGAGGCATGCGTGAAGGATGACATGGAGGCAAACCGAGGGCTTGTGTGCGCATCTGAGGGACGGGAGCCAAAGTCGAAGAGGGCTTGAAGGCAACAAATCGAGGCTGCTAGATGAAGAGTCAACCAGGTCGTGAGGGTTCGAGTGCTGAGGGAATTGTACTCGAAAAATCCTAGGCTTCGAGTGCTGAGAGAAATGTACTCGAGAAGGGAAACCTCAGGTGTAAGGGTGGACCAGTCGACTGGTGATTGGGCAGTCGACTGATAAAGTCCACAGAAAGATCAGTCAATTGGTACTGGACCAGTCGACTGATGACACTTGGAATTCGAACGTTAGGCTATAACGGTCGAGTCTAAGTGGGACCAGTCGACTGGTAATGGACCAGTCGACTGGTAACGATCTTCTCAGCCTAGAGCACTATTTAAAGGGCTCGGTTTTGACTGAGAGTTCTTGACGAAATTGGCTTTGGTTAAATGCCAATTAGTAGTCTTTGTGCTCAGGAGTGTTGTCCGGATTGTGGCGAGGTTTCTCCACCCACAAGGAGCTACACGAGCTAGCCGGAGGTCTTCCGGGGAGTCATCCACCGACGGATCGGGATCGTCCACCTTACGGACAGCCGTGGAGTAGGAGCTTTATCTCCGAACCACATAAAGGTGACGTGTTTGCGATTGTTTGATTTTGTTATTAGTATTTCCGCTTGCGCACGTTAACATTGTAGGTAGAAAAATCGAGAAAAAGCTATTCACCCCCCTCTAGCTTAACGGTAAGATCCTAACACTCTTCCTCTTTCGTCCATTATGTGCAATTAAAATTCATAATAGGAAGGAAGGTGAAAAGCTTGGAAGGTAAAAAGCTTGGAAGATGAAAAGCTTATCTTCTTCTCTTATATAAATTCGTCCAAGATAATCAGAAGAGAGAATGAGAGGAGGAAAGCAAGCAGATGATCTGTTCATCGCAAGAGGGCAAGAGGTGAAAACGAGAGGTTCGTCTTGAGATTTGGTTCGTAGATTCGTTGAGAAGTGTTCGTCATCGTGACCTTCTTGCCGACGATGAGTTCTCTTCCTCCAAGATCATTGTGAGTTTAGATCTACATAATTTGTTTCTATAATTTCACGCTTTAGAAATGCAACAGCGTGAGGCAAACGTAGGGAACAGATGCAGCGACATTCTGATGAGGGGGTAGGAAAATGGTTGCCGCCATTGGATTAAGGTTTAGAGCTAGGTGATTGGGGAAAGACCATCGTTCACGATAATCGAAGATTTAGAGACACATCAACAAAGAAGAGGAACCGTAGTCGTACATTATTGTGGCCAGGGATGGAGGGTAGTGGTCGTCGGCTCCAATGTCTAGGCGGCAGTCGACTAGGTTGATCGGCGTTGAGCAGTGGAGGAGGAAGAATGAACAAATCTGGATCAAGGGAGGAAGCTCAGGGAGAATAGGATTTCGGTCGGGGTTCTTTGTTAAAAGGAAATGGATTTAAATGATTTATAAATTAATTTATAAATCAAACTTTTCCTCTAATAACTTAGATATCTCAAATGAGTCCTTCATATATCCTTTTTATCTCCATAAATTTAAAAAATGCCCTGCCCTATAAAAATCTTTAAAAAATTCTGAAAATTCTCATAAAATTCTACAAGGTTATTTACTAGTTTAACCTTTAGAATTTAGTTGTCATATTTTACTTATGTCATTCTGATCTCTCTAGGCCTATTCACTAGTTTTAGACATATTAATTTTTTATTTTTTTTTAAAATTTCCATTCTACAATGAATTCATGGATTCATCGCCAAATCTATGATAAATCCATGGATTCATCGCCAAATCTAGAATGAATTCATGGATTCTTCGCCAAATCTGTATCAAATCATTGGATTCATAGCAGATTGACAATTTATTTTTTAAAAAATTCGGGGCGTTTGGTTTATTTCATTTTCTATTTCTATTTTCCAGAAAATCATATTTTTTTATTTTCTAGAAAATGATTTTATTTTATTCTTTAGTTTTTCAGAAAACACTATATCTTTTTCTGGAAAACAGGACTGGAAAAAACAAACCAAACACGTTTTTCAGAAAATCATATTTTCTACGGAAAATGAAAATGGAAAACAAGCAAACCAAACACCTCCTAAAATTTTTTATAATTGGTTGATCGACCTAGAGAGTTCAGAATGATATGAAACCAGTTCTTATATGTTCGTATAAATTTCCTAATTATATAAATCTTTAAACATCAATTTGACCTAATATATTGAGATAAATAATTTTTTAAAGACTAATGTGTCCGAATAATCTAATTTGCGTTCAAAAAAATCACTGATCTAAATATATTACGTCAAATTGATGTTTAAAGGCATGAATATAATTATGAAAATTAGAGAAATACATAGGAACTGGTTTCATGTCATTTCGATGTTTGAAGGCGGGATTTGACAATTGGCTAAAGTCCAAATGAGGGCATTTGGTAGGAAGACCTAGTAGGTCAAGAAGCTAAGACTGCAAAGGGTAAGTAAGGAAAGTCATCAGAGGAGAGAGATCCGGTGAGGACGAGTCCTTGGTGGGACCGTAGGCACGATCTAATTTAGAACCGTTTCGGAGCTCCAAGCTAAGGTCTTAACTAGATCTTGATCTTGGAAAAATATGATCTAATTAATGTTCATATTTTATTTATTCTATTTTAAGTGTGCTAACTCTATTTTGTAGGGCATATTTTGTTCTAGACTAATATTGTTTTATAGGGTTTAACTATAAAAATCTGCCTTGGAAAACAGTCCCTAAGGTGTCTCCAAGCTAATTAAGGCATCTTAGTTGCAACTGAAGATGCCCTAAATGGTTGAGGGCGGCACCTTCGTGCAGAAAACGCGAGAAGATCATATTTCAGCTTGTGGAGGCACATTGGCTGCGATCTAAGGTGTCTCAGATATGATTTGAGGGGCCTCAAGTGGGATTGAGGGCGCCATCTACCGGATAAGCTGTGCAGATCGAATTGATCTTCGAACTAAGGCATCCTAGTTGGGAACTAGGGCACTCTGGTGACCTTTATAAGGCGGTTCGTGGAGGCAATGAGACACAATTTATACACAAGCTACAATGCTCATTCTGCGACTCCGTTTTCGTATTGTGGTCGTGCTACTACTCGTCTATGATTAACCGTTGTCTGAAGACCGACTCCAACACGCGAACACATCCAGATATTCACAATCATGTTGGTAATGATTCTAGTTAATTTCATACCAATTTCATATACTTGCGAAAGGATAATATAGGGTATTACACTGTGTCTATTTCTTTGTACTTGATCACTGTACCGGGAGTTTACCTGTAGAAAATATTAGTGGATTGCCTGTCGGAAAGATTTAACGGACCTAAGCCTTCGAATAGGAGTCGTCGAAGATTCCAAATCAAGTAAAATTATTTGTGTTTGATTGTGTGTGTTTTTGTTTATTTATTCTGCTGTGCACTTAATTTCGAAAATCGACAAAAATTATTTTTAAAAAACACATAATTTACCTCTCTATCACGTGCATCAATCTTACATAAATTAAAAAATAAATAAATTAAACTAAAAATTATTATTATTATTATTTTATTAAAGGTGGGCTAGGACTATCCTGTCAGCCTCCTTTGGATGACCCTTTTGAGAACATTTAAAACTTTGAGTGTCCCAAAATCGAAACTAAAATCATTTAAAGCTTTGCCTTTGGAAACACTTGTTTTTTTTAATAAACGACTGACATGATTTCAAAAAAAAATTTCAAAAGTTTTTTTATTGATTTAAATCGAAAAGTATTTATAATGGACAACTCAAAAGTTTAACATCTTATAATTTCTTATAATGATCATATTTGAATAAAATCTTTATAAATACGTTGTAATTGATGATCAAATCGTAAATACTTAGTTGATAATTTGACACTCTTGCACTATACAGTAGCCTTGGATTTTTTTTTTGTAAACTTGCTTGATTTATTATGTTGGTTAAATTTTATTATTCGTTATATCTTTTTCTCCGAATTGTTTAACGAAGGCTTTGTTTTTAATAATTTTATAGAATTAAGATGTTATTAATCGATTAAAACGTTATTTTTAGAGAGAATTGAAAGTGACGTGTCGTCGTCATGTGCTTTCTCAACAATTTTGGAATCTCTGCTCTAAGGCAAAACATTTTATTTATATTACATATAAATCGAGTCGATCGTCAGTTTGTCATTGATTGAATAAAGAATAATGATTGAGATGATTGGGAGAGTGAAAATGAAAGAATGAAAAACATAATGAATGATGTGGCACTTTGCATGCACGATCTTCGACGGATTCACCGTATCCTCCAGGGTATAGTTTGATTCGGGGTAGCGGTCGAAAATCTCCGATGGTATCTAAGTGATAATCAAATATGTACATATAAAATATCACGTCATATCACATCATTATAATTTTCACTCTCTATAATTATTCTTAAATAAAATAGCCCGCATAAGTTACGAATCGTGGCTGCACCATATTCGAAGCTTCTTGTTTCTTAACGCGGAGGTCATTGTTACGCATACGCCCCTTCGCAGAATAACATGCTCGGACTAACATGAATCGAGCCGTACATCAAGCCCCCGTTCCTCGAAACACAGACGGTTAAGATGCATTTGAAAGTCCTGGTTCCACTTTTCCCACGCCGGTCCAACTTCGCTGGCGCTCGAGTATTCCTTCTGATCGCATGATCTCAGCCGTCAAAAACAGTGTCTTGTCGATCTCTCTCCCTCTTCCCCACGCAACTTAACTTTATTTATCGACCTCACGCCCTCCTCGCCTCACGGAAATCTCTCTACTCTTCCTCCCCCTCTCTCTCTCTCTCTCTCTCGCTCTCTGCTATTTTTTGGTTCGGTAAAACTTAGCCGAGGAGCAAGCGATACATCGTCTTCGGTTGCATATTCTCTAAGAGGATCTCGAGCAAGCGATACATCGTCTTCGGTTGCATATTCGCCATGAATCCGGAGTAGTAAGTGACGCGTCTTAATGAATGCTAATCCGGATTGAATTGTTTCATTTTGGATCGCGTTGTTAGTTGATGCCTTTTCATGGATCTGGCAGTTACAGATTCAGAGTTGATCTGTCGGAACGTTGAGGGGTCTCGGTTAGATGAGGAATGTCTCGGTTGTGCGAGGAAGGATTTCATCGTTTCAATCCTGATAGCAAACTTAGGGTTTAGATCGGGGATGTCGTTATTATTTTCCGAATCCAGGGCGTGGACTTGGGAAATGATCCTTGTGATGGATCGAGATCTAGTCTAATTTTCTTCCATCTAATTCTTCCTTTTTGGGGAATTGTTTGATTAATGGTATAATTGCCCCTGTAGTCTAGCATTCGATATATTGCCCATTGGCCAATGTTCGTCCTTACCTTTCTTTGTTAGGAATGGTTGGATTAATGAATAGATTGCTCCATGTGACCATCGCTGCAAGATGGATCAAAATTATTTATGTAAAATGTCGTATATCCAATGGTTTATATCACAAGGAGGTAATTTTTTGGTTGCATGGATCACACCAAGTATTGGGTGATTTGGTCAGTGCTTGTAGTTTGGATAGGTTATTAAGTGCTTCCCTTGCCATTTTTATTGTGTAACAACTTGCGAAATTTGCTGAATTCCTGTGTTATTAAAAATCTTAGGTGATTACATTTTGTATGGTTCATGAATGTTTATTTCTGTTAGCGAGACCCTCTAGAATTGGATTGGCAATATGCATCTTGAACTACTTGATAGTGGATATATTGGCTCTTGTTGTGTATTGTGTTAGATGTATTACTGATCTCATTATTAGTGCCCAACGGCAGATCTAGGATTTTAAATTTGGAGGGTTGCATACGAAAATAATTATTAAACTTATGTATAATAATGATCTCCCTAAATCTTTAAAGGTGCATAATGTATATTTAGTTGAAATCAGAAAAATAGATAAATTGTTTTTGAAATTTAGTCATACAAAGGATTCGAACTCAAGATGCGTGTTAAAAAAATACAAAACTTACCATTAGACCAACTATACATATTTATTTTTAAAGGGGCCAAATAATATATATATATATATATATATATATATATATATATATATATATATATATTGAGAAAATAAAAAATTTCTATATAAAAGTAATATTATTAAAAATTTTGCGGGGGCAGTGGTTCCCTCGGGTCATAATATAAATCCTCCTCTGTTAGTGCCAGTTTACATTTGTTGTTACCTCCATTAAAAGAGCTCAACTTGCACATCTAACTGATTTGTGATTTTATTTCAAAATTTCATATTATACATGGTTGTAGTTATAGTACATCTGTTAATTTCTCTCTACTAGTTTCTCGTTTAATATTTCACGTCTTTGTATATGCATTTCAACCACACACACACATCACAATCTTTTTGTGAGTTGTTTTATGGCTGCATGGTGTGATCCATAAAACTAGTTACACATTCAAAATCCACCTCAAAACTCTTTAAACTGTTTTTTTCAATCAAGCATTGCAATTACTATCTTTTAATCAAATTTTTAACGCATCAAACAACCAACTATCCAATTAATAGTCCCAACTCTTTTTTTTTGTGTGAAATAATTCCAAACTCTTTGAGTTCAACTATATTTGATATTTCTCTGTCTAAGGTGATAAATTTAAAATTTCAATGTTAATTTCATTAGATATATTTTTATTATAGCAAATCTTTTTTGGTCTCCCTCAATACCTACTCACACCTTTAATGATACTTGATTCAAGTGATCTTACCATTGGATCTTTCCATTGTTGTAAAAGTCGGCCTAGGCGGCCGCCTGGTGCCGCCTAATGCCGTCTAGCGCCGACTAGGCGCTAAGCGGTAGTCCTCCGCCCGACTACCGCCTAGCGATTTTTACAACCTTGGATCTTTCACACTCTATGAATGTCTAAATATTGATACCAATGCACCTGTTTTCCTCTTCTCTTTCCATTCTACTCCTAATTCATGGATAATGATTTCTTTTTATCTTACCTGAATAGTAAGTAACTCATGTGTCTACCTTTGCATTGTCATCTTTGCTTACTATGAATTCTAAAGTGCAATTGTATATGCAGTCTTGGATAAACTTTGTGCATTATGATGACCCATAGATGATGCATATTTTATCCTTTTTCATTTTTTTTATTTAAGCAATGTATGACATGCTGACCTGGCCCGATCGATGGGTGTTGACGGGCACGACACTGCCAAGCACGGAGTCGTGAGGTCTGTCGTGACATTGTGGTGGATTGTGAGGCCCGCCGCAACATGACAATGTCCAAATCCCTTTCTTTATTTTTTTGCCTTTTTTAATTTGCCTTTTCTTTTTTATTTGCTTCTGTATTTTTTTTTAATTTTTTCCATCAAAAATTGCTTTTTCATCTATTAATTTTTTCTACATTTGTCAATGGGAGATTTTTTTTTTCATACATGGGTAATTTTTTCCTTCATGCTTTCATAAGGTAAACAGAGAAAAAAATCTTTTTAATGATGGAGAAAACAGGTTGTTAGAAAAGATAAAAATATAATATAATTTCTAATCTTATAAAATATACTATTATTAATAAATTAAAATATTATATATATAAATTTAATTTAACATAATTTTAATTGATTATAATTAACCCAAATTAAATCTAGTTTAAACCTACACGATTACTTGGTGAAGTTAAGTTAGTCCTAAATTAACTTTCACTTAATAAGGAAGTTAGTCCTAAATCAACTTTTACTCTAAGGATAGACGTTTCATGAGATAATATTCAATCTAACTCAATAGAAAGCATCTATAGTAATCAAATATTAATAAAAATATTTTTTTTAATTAATATATTTTATATATAAAAAGTACTAAAATCATCTTGGTAGGATACGGTATCGAACCATATTGTTCTAGTCATAAACCGAAACTCTACTAGAAATTTTAAACCTTTTATTTCAATTTTATTTCTTTTGATAGATGAGTAAAAGACTCAGTTGGACGTTGTTCCTTTTGAATTGGCCAGTAATATGATGAACTGTTGATTGAACGAAATGACTAACTAACCTTTTGATCTAATGTTATTTATCCATCTTGTGCTATATTAATATTAGAGTTGAGTCTTATAAGGTGTAACATTCACTTTTTCTAGATTTACTTGTCTTTGGTGATTGGAAATGCCTATGTTAAGTTAGACTTTCTTTGACATCATGCTAGGATTGTGGACAGGTTGTGTGGTCTTGCTAGTGCCATAGGCTTTTTATCTGGACCTATCTTAGGTGCCTAGTTTAGATACCATACACGGTATCTTATCTTTTACTTTTGAGTTTTTCTAGGCTATGATTAGTTGATATAACTGTATTGAAGTCATTTTTGATGTGGGCATGCCATATATAATGTGCTTACATTTGATCCCAATCCTTCCTTTAGAAGATTTAGTCAAATCTATAATTTTTGTTCCTTTATGTAATTTGAGTCGTCAATAACACTTTTTCCTCGACACTGATTCTCCTATTCAAATTCAAGGTTGGATAACCACTTACCATTTTATACATTGAAGGACACATCTTATTGTTGAAGTACATTGGGATACCTTGGCATTCTTAATGAATGGATTCCATTCTGTTGGTTCATGAATGAAACTATTTTGTAAAGATGATATGGCTGGAATACCATTTATGGCCATGAATTACAACATTTGATATAGTCACAAATATGAATTATAACACCCCCTAGGGCACGACGAGATGGTCAGAGGCATGGCAGCTGAATCTCAGCATTGAGGATTCAATTCTCTAGCAGTGCATTTATCAGACACCTGTGGTGCTCGAAATTCTAGTGTGCTGGGCCACGGGGCTATGGGCCGATTCGTTTCCTGGATTTACTTGGGTGGAATGTGAGGCCGGACCGTCTACCCCAGGATTAGTTGGGTTGTAATATCTAGATACATGGTATAAAAAAAAATATGAATTATAACATTCAAGGGTCTCTAGGAAGGGGTTAGGAGTCTGAAAATTTTGTATTTCATTTTATTTTACCATTTGCGCGATTGAAGAATACAATATGACATGGAATGAACTGAAAACAACACAATTCTTTATCTTTCTATTGGCAGATCCATTTCTGATTCATGTAACTTTTGATCTGAAATTTCAAGATTACACTTTTTTTCTTTCTTTTTTCTCTTTGAAGTTTCCACAGTTCTTCTCAAACTTTCTTGTTAATTGTTTCCGAATGCCAATATACTAATCATGGTCATATTTGTTTGATTACTTTATTTCTTATTCAGAAGACTTAGTCAGAAATAAAGTTCAAAAACATATAAGGGTGATCTGTTGGATCCACTTGTGGCATATATGTTCTTTATGAAAAAACATTAAAAAGTATTATATTGATTAAAGTGTTGTAACTTTTCTACAATGAGTATACTACTCAGTCTATCTGATTGATAATTCCATATAAAAGCTATATATAACCATACAACATAAACAGCATAGAATAATCAATATTAATCAACAATGTAAAACACAACGTGCATATAATTGAACGCATACAAAGCAAGTGTTAGTTAAGACTTGCAAGTTATGGCACCAAAAATTTACCTTGTAGAAGTGTTCCACAATCACAAGGATAATGCTTACAAGGCACAACATTAAAAATCTACCTTATAGAAGTGTTTCACTATCACAAGGACTATTTCTATATGGGTACAATATTATAAAAATATTTATTTGATTTAGTTCTACCTAAATTTGTTCAAATTACCACAATTTTTATTTGTTAGATGTCCATATACACGGCTTCATATATTTCCACCTTGTTCTACATATTGATGCGAACCACATATCAGGGACCTCATGTCGTATATGCCAGGCAGTCTTGTTGCAAAAGCCAAGGGAGCCACATATGAAGGCTAGTAAAACCATGTTTCAAAACTTGAAAGTTCAACTTTGGAATGGTTTCTAGTTCTTTACCTTTTATGATGAAGTTTAGTGTATGTCAGAATGTGTGTCAGTGTGTGTAAACATTGTTGTTTCAACTGTGCCCAGCTTACCAAATGAAAACAATTCTAGTTCTTTACCTTTTATGTGTGTCAGTATGTTTTGTGTGACATATCTCTTTTTGCAGTGACTATCTGTTCAAACTTTTGCTTATTGGAGATTCAGGAGTTGGAAAATCATGTTTACTTCTAAGATTTGCTGTAAGATGCAACTTGCATTTTCTGCTTATTATTTATTGTATCCTATATTTCAAATATAGCAACAGATGTTGTGCTCATAGTTAAATTTAACACTGTTGAAATTATTTCTTCTTTCTTGTTTTCATTCTCATTTCATTGGAGAATGCTGTTACAAATAATTCACATAAGAGATATTAAGTTTCATGTTGTTCTCAATGTACAAGTAGTTTCTCTTCTAATAGTCAGGAAATACTTAATTGCAAGATGTTATGTGAATATAATTTTATTATTATCCAATGTGAGAATTAATGGCACTGGTTAGTCTGAATTCTTGTGTGCCTAGTTTTCTATAATTTTCTCTTACTAAAATACCATTTACCTTTTACAATATGATGAACACAGTTTTTATCTTATGGCAATTTCATACGTACCCTTTTAAAACCCACAAAATTGCATATTTTCCATTATAAAATCTAATATTGGTCATTTTCCCTAGATATATGAATCTCTCAAGTATAAATTAAGCTCATGCATCCACAATGCCCTTATCATAATCTTGATAACTATTTGGTTTCATTTTCTTATTTCTGTCTTCATTCAATTTTATTTTCTTTTAATTCAACCTTCATTCCATAATATTAAATAGTAGTATTTAAAAATAAATAGTAAAAATTATTGATAAGTGATTCTATCAAAGCCAATTCATATAATGCATAATATTAAAGGACAATATTGTAAATGACAATATTCTCACCCTAACTATTATATTTAATGCTATGGGTCTTTCCTGCATGAAGATTCTGCAGGACTTGTTAATTTCTTTATTTTTTTTGTAGGATGACTCCTACCTGGAAAGTTACATCAGCACTATTGGAGTTGACTTTGTAAGCTATAGCTTTTTTAAAAAATAAAACCATTGAAATATTTGACTAGATCATCTGACAATGTCATTGTCTTCTTTCAGAAAATACGCACAGTCGAGCAGGATGGGAAGACCATTAAACTTCAAATTGTGAGTTTCTTTACCATTTTACTGTAATTTCTTCCAACTTTAACTGTTAATTTTCATCCAACACATTATGCCACTAAAAACCAGATAGTATCTTTATGTAAAACTTGAAACGCCCTTCATATTGAAGTGGTTTGTCTAGCACAGGTATGACTCTCATGTGGGACTGGCCGGTCTGACCGAAAAAACCAGAACTGGATCCTAGTTCAGTCTGATTCTATGAGTGAATTTGATTTGCAATTGAATTAATCCTAGTTTGACCAGCCAGTTATGTTAAATCAGGTTTTGTCAAAGCTATAATTTTCCAACAAGACTGCTTATTGCTATTTGATAATGTGGGGTAAGACTGTCTTTCAATCATTAAAATCATTAAATCCTAACAAATCATTCTCTTTACTGAACTGAAACACCCAAGCTCTAGGCCACTCTTCTTTCCTTCTGGGCTATTATCTTGCCAATCGCCACGACTCTCATGCCTCAGCCAAAGTGCCGCCGATTTAATTCATTTTGACAATGATGTTTTAATAGGAGGCAAAATTTTCATATTAAATATTGTTTAACTTTTGCTATATATATATATGGTTAATATCTTTATAGCCGATTTGATTCATTTTGACAATGATGTTTTAATAGGAGGCAAAATTTTCATATTAAATATTGTTTAACTTTTGCTATATATATATATGGTTTAATATCTTTATAGCTGATTTGATTCATTTTGACAATGATGTTTTAATTGGAGGCAAAATTTTCATATCAAATATTGTTTAACTTTTGCTATATATATAAGATGTATAATTTACAAGGTATAGCTTCTGTTTGGTATTTAACATTAATATTCAATGACTTATCATAGATATGAACAAATTATACATTTTTAGTTTTTATCAATATTATTTTTTTAGCTTCTAAAAATCAGATATATGTTTATATTTGTTAATTTTTAGATTCCCGATTTCCAGATCTTAATTAGCTTGACTAGGTTCGTTTCCAGTTCAACATGCAGTTCAACCAGTTGATTCACTGATTCAACAATGAACCAATGACTCAGCTTTTCTGGTTTGATCCTCATAGCCTATGGTTTGTTCAGTAGGCTTGTGGAGTTCATATCGCTGGCATATTCAAGTGTGAATCGTTTAGAAGCAGAGTTCCTTTTCCCTGGGGTTTTAAAGATAAATGAATTGAGTCATGCTTTGCAAAGCATTTGGTTGTTATTACCCTATAAATGCAATAATTATTTCATTATTTTTTTATGAAATGTTTTTTTCATTAATGATCAGCCAATAATGAGATGATGCTTTTGTGGCATCGCAGTGGGATACTGCTGGGCAAGAGCGCTTCAGAACCATCACAAGCAGCTATTATCGAGGTGCTCACGGCATCATTGTAAGTCTAAAGTTAAAATTAATGTCATGATTGTGTAGCATATTAATCTTATTAAGCTGTATGTTCATAAACTCTGACTTTTGTAGGTGGTGTATGATGTGACAGACCAGGAGAGCTTTAATAATGTGAAGACTTGGCTAAATGAGATTGACCGATACGCAAGCGATAATGTGAACAAGCTTCTGGTGGGCAACAAGAATGATCTTACTGCAAAAAGAGCTGTATCATATGAGATAGCCAAGGTAATGTATTTCCCTGGATACTCTAAACCTGTTTGAGTATGATTTCTCACATTTTAATCAATAAATTGGATCTACTGCAGCATAGGGACTAGTCAGTTTTTAACTATTTAGTGTCATAATTTTCATTTCCCACAATATAGGCATTTGCCGATGAGATTGGTATTCCTTTCATGGAGACTAGTGCGAAAGATGCTACCAATGTTGAGCAGGCGTTCATGGCCATGACTGCTTCCATCAAGAATAGGTATCTCTTGCATTGTTTCACCAACTAATACAAAGTTGGCTTCCTTTTATTATTTTACTGATTGTTTGAGCATGTATTCAATTGTGTGCAGGATGGCCAACCAACCGGCCAGCAATAATGCGAGGCCGCCAACAGTACAAATCCGCGGACAACCTGTAACCCAGAAAAGCACCTGCTGCTCTTCCTGAGAATTTTACGATTGCAAGTAAAAACTACATGCTTCTCTGATACAATGCCCTGCCCTGTGTTACGTTCATTGCAAGTGTGACGCATTGATTCATACCTTACTAGTCATTTAGTTGTACAAATTGAATATTTCTATTATAATGTCTGCTATTACCGTACGAATTTGGCATACAACTTGGTTAAGACCCATGTAAGACATTCTTTGAAACAATGTTTCAAAAAGTGTTATACCCGTGTAGGATTGATATGCAATGTAATGGATGAGGGTGAGGTGCAGGTAACGTAGGCCTGTACCTTGGAAGACTGCCACAGTTTGCAACCTACAATCATAAGGCTCATGGTACTCAGACACACAAGTCAGCCTCTTCGAAAGATGAAAAGAAAAAACTGGGATCTCAGCTAGACATGCCTTGATGAGTTTCATACTTTCTTGGTTTTGTTACTGGAGTATTTATTGGCAAGAATGAAGTATTATTTATAATCTAGTTAACCATGTCTAATTACTTGCATAACTTTGCTGTCATTAAGTAGATCAAATCACGTAATTAATTTAAGGAGTTGTGCATCAGTTGTTAATGAAACACTTGAATGGACATTGTGGAGTCGTAGCAGAGGCCGAATGTATGGAAGAGCATGTCGTCAAAAGCTTAAGCTGTTTTAAAGTTTAATCCGTTACCTCAACGGCCTTTAGAATGGGTTCCATGGATATAATGTCTTGCGGCTAAACGTAAGCTGTTTTGATTTGTCGGGCTTTTGAATTTTATTGGTTGAGAACAGCAGAGTCTTTGAGGCCGCCCCGATGGGCATGCCAATTTCGAACATAGTTAAACTTCGCAAGTCAATTTCGTACCTAGTTAAACTTTGATCCGATTTGTACCAGTGGAATCATTCCCTCGTTTTGGCTCGGAGTGGAAATTGACATTTTAACTTGCTTCATCGCCGCCACTGCTAGTATCATAATAATCCTCCCAATTGCCATTCTAGTTGGTACACGGGTTGCCCTCAGAGAGTTACGGTGTAGTCGAAGGATGATTAATTATAACAGTTTACTCCCCAATTATAGTGTATTGTATAGGAATTTTTTTTTAAATGGAGCACAAATCCTGGACGCTGAGCTTCTGAACCTCTCGCCGCGAGTGCTTCCTGATTTATCTTGGCGGGCGGTAGGAAACTTGTGGGACAGGCCAGTCACTCGAGATTCGATGTTACCCAACCTCATTAATCATTTTTTAGTTGATACATGGCTTACTCGGAGGCCGGGTGTCCTGGTTAAATCCTTTGATATGTTAGGGATTTAGAGTTCAAAACTCAACTATGGCATATTATCGGAAATTTTTTTCTCTTAATGAGTAGCGGACCTGAGAATGTTGGTTGTCAGGATAGACCTCCATGTACATTTTCCCGATTTACCTTAGCAGCCGATGGAAATTTTTCGTGGGATCGAGCCGGTCGCTCAGATTTGACGTTACCTAACCTGTTTAATTATTTTTTTGAGTAATGATAGGAGCGAATGGGAATAGCGAAAACCAGGAGCAAATGACGTGGCTCCAAGGTGTAAAGTGCCAGCTTGGCGTTTCTCTCTCCTGAAGTTGTACGTTCGCTGCATTAAGCCGTCGATTTCCCTTTGCTTTCCCCCTTCGAAGTAGAGGAGCGAATGCCCTAAAACTCCTCTCCTTCCTCCCAGCGTCGCCGATTTCCCTTTGCTTTTCCCCTTCGAAGCAGAGGAACGCCCAGTGCTAAAACTCCTCTCCTTCCTCCCAGCGCCGCCGATTTCCCTTTGCTTTTCCCTTCGAAGCAGAGGAGCGCCCAGTCCTTCAGCTTTTCCCAGACCGGCCGACGAAGAGAAGAGCGAAAGCCAAGCTAGCCAAAGTAAAGTTCTAGCTTGGCTGTGATTTTTCTCCCGACGTTGCTTCTTCGCTGCTTTATCCTTCTTCCTTTTCCCGTTCGAAACATTTCGCAGCCCTAAAACATCCTCTCCTTCCTCCTAGGTTGCTGTAGCGAGCAAAGCGAGCCATCTCCCTTGCGAGCATTGGTCAGGCAACGCATAAACTGGAACACCCCTCTCCGCAGCAAGCATTGGTCAGCGAAGGAGGCATCGAGTAAAGCGAAACACAACTACGTTTCACTCCCAGCGAACATTGCTTAGCGAAGGTGGCACTAACCTCTTCTTCCCGCAATCCTTAAACTGTCAGGTAGCGATAGAGAAATGATATGCCTTTAGTCTCTTTCTTCGAATGGTTTCGGGTAGGAAAATTTTTTCTCAGCCAATATATTCACTAGAGATCCTTTTGACTAGCAAATCAAATCCCCACCAATGTCCCCCAGAGATCCTTTTAGAAAGAGAAACATGTTTGGTTCTTATGATGGTGAATATCCATACTATATCCACTAAACCAATTATTTTTCATATAGAAAACTTTCTGTAATTCATTAAACAATTGACTCGTGCAGTTTTTTGTTGTCACTTTTGTTTCTAGGTATAAGAATAAAAAAAATATGTGGTTAATTTTTCCTGGTTGATTTAAAAATTGACTGTATTTCTATCTTGTTGATGATTGCTAGTATGTGCAAATTTCTCAATGAATGTTTGACTGACTGGCTAAAATATGATGAAATCATGATAGAATAACAATACTTACAAGGTATATTGTTATGCTCAATGTAAAGTTATGCTTAATCTCTATGAATGTATTTCATCAATTTGCGGTCGAATACTTTGTTTTCTTTTTTTTTCTTTTGCTTAACTAATGAATTTTGAATATTAGGTTGCCATTTCGTGGGATCATCAAGGAACAACAGTAATCACAATGCCAAATTTAAAAATGTAACATGTAGGGAATGTGGACTAAGAGGATTGGTGTTAGTATCTAGATCAACCAAGAACCCAGGAAGACTCTATTATGGATGTAAGCATCATGGCTGGTTAAAGTGGGTGAACGACGTGCAATGTTTGATGAAGACAGCAATAATATCTGTTTTAGGAGTTTGGCAAGAGTAAAGACAATACAGTCAAGGTTAGGGAATGAACAAATTTCTTATCATGGTCATAATATGGGAAATTGGAATGGTTCGAGAATTGTCATGGTATTAGTGATTGTGAACTTGATGCTTTTGGCTGTGTACCTGATTTGTTTGTTAGTTCATCTAGTTAAGTAGTGGTTAATTAGTACTAGTATTGTAATGTAATAAAGAAATGTAATTCTAGAAGCACAATCTACTTAATGGTTGTAATATATTGGCCAAATATGGCTTTTATGCTTGCTTATGAAACAAAAGCTTTAAATTCTTCTATTTTGTGATTCTTATTAAATTATTGTGATCGTGATGCTCACTACCACACCTATGTTTGTGTTTCATATCCAATATATCAGCTAGCACAAGAAACCTCTAATTTCTAACTATAATTAATGGTTTATATATCAAATGATGTGTTGCAGCTAGCACAAGAAAGTTGCAGGTGGTGTTGTTTGGTGTGGGAGGGAGCTTGTTATTTCATTGAAAGGAGACTTGGGTTGCCAGATAGGGTTGCAATGGTGAATGCTTTTGCATGTGGGCAAGATGGGATTGAGTTCTTAAGTGCAGTGGAGTGTTGTGAACGTAGGAGACTCTTATTGATCTACATTGGTTTTTGTACCCTGACAATTGAACAGGTCATCCTATGGTGTGCTGGATTCATGTGATGCGGGCAGAAGAAACTGGCCAACTTCTCTTGTTGGTAGTGTGCACCACTAACTTATAGTGTGATGAGAAAGTTGGTTTGATTAGGAAAGAAGTGGAAGGCAGCTATTTCCTGGGTAAATACCTCTAATATTAATAGACTAAACTGGCCAGCTTGGGTAAATACCTCATTGAAAGCTTCAAATATCTCAATGCTTGGTTGATGGATTGTGCAAACAATTGTTCGCCCGGTGCATTGTTAGACGTTTGCGCTCTTCTGCCGCAAGGCCATTTACTGAAGCAGAAATAGCTCAACCAGTTCCATGACTTCATATCACGCATTCTTCAGTTCCTTTAGCTCAACCAGTTCCATAACTTCATCTATGATTATCTGAAGCAGAGGAAGAAAATACTAGGCGCACAAACTAACCAATGAAAAACAAAAGAATTCATTAGCATAGCCGGAGCTAATAAAAACGTTAAGCAATGAAAAAACGGAGCTAATAAAAACATTAACAAAACAATCCATATATATCAAGTAGCACAACCGGAGCTAATGAAAATGTTAACAAAAGAATCCATATATATCAAGCACAGAACAGTGAACGACAACTAGCACAGAACCAACATAGAAAATGGCACAGAATTCATATATATCTAGCACAGAACAGTGAACGACAAAGGTAGCTTACAAACTGATTTACAACCATCACAGCAACTTCCAGGAAAACTTCGAAAAACTAATAGCACCCGATTCAAAAATAAACAACAATCTAGAAATAGTTTCATCTGAATGGATTACAACATGCCCAACAGCAAACATAAAGATAAGAAGCCATAGACTCTCCTTCCTTGAAATGACACTTTGTCCACTTGCTGTCCTACAACAATGAAAATTGTCAAGCATTTAGTAGCTGTTAAGCAATGAAAAAAGGAATGAGAGATATTAAATGAAGGTGCTATGCAGAATTGTAATGCATTCAACTTAAAATCACAAATCAGAAACATGGACAATAAGTGGAGATTGAACCTCTATTCTCTGTTAGCTTATAAGAGAAACAACAATGAACTTCTAACTCAAGGAACTACGACTACAAATATTATTTGAAAGTGATTAAAAGACAAATATTATTTGAAAGTGATTAAAAGATAAATATTATTTGAAAGTTAATCACACACCTTTGCACAACTAAATAGTTACAATCCAGAGATCTTCAGCTACAAGTCACCTTTGCATACCTATAACAAAGAATTCTATAAATAGTATATAAAGTAGAAATTATGTCGATTGCTAAAGCATAATAAATCAAACCTTCTTTTGGGTCTTTGAAACTGATTTCTTCATAATTTGTTCTTAGACTGTTTCCTCTTTGGGGTGGGCGACCTTGAGATAGAACTTTTAATGGAGAGTGTATCACTTTTGCACTAGATGTAGATTCTTCATTCAGTTTTTCACAATCTTTTTCAGCTCTTGAATGATCAATAGCAAATAACTTTTCACGTGCGTCTTTCAAGATTTCCACCAAAAGAGAACAACTATCTTCATTTCTTGCCCCAAGTTGTTGAACCTCTTGTATCAATGGAGTGAGAAGCTTGTTTCGATGTCTTTCTCCATCACAAGCATATTCATCATAGATGTTAGTGATACTTTGATATCCATGCTTAATATCTTTACGCCATCGGTCCATAATATAATTCATAGGAACCTCAATCACCTTATTTTTTATCAACATAGATATCACATGCCTACATAGAATTCTTAGAAACTCAAATAGACGACATAGACACTTCACTTAACAATTTAACTCGGTGTAATGCATACTAAAGGATACATCTCGTAAGGGTTCTCCAATTTTTCCTAACATAGTTTCTACGACTTCAAATATCAAAGTTGTCCCTTCATGCTTGACCAATGAGGTATTGCAAAACATTAATCCTCTTACTTCATCTTGAAACAACTTAAATAAGTTGTTAGTATAGAGACTTTGAAATTGTCTTTCAATAGGATAACCAATTATTACTAGTATGATAGAATTAAAAGAACCAAAATCCAAACTTTTTTCCTTTTCAATCTTTTTTTTCAAAACATTATCATATTGCTCAACAAATTGCTTTAAGGATGTTTTAGAATGAATATAGTCATAAAAAAAACATTCAATCTTTCACTTCTTTAAGATGTAGACATACTTGCCCAAAAGTTATCTTTGACGTATACAGGTATCCATCTATTTGTTCTTCATGCAAAGATTTCAACCAATCATTATTCTCTAAATTAAACTCATCAATCATTTTCATCCAATTATCTTCACATTTATCAACTGTAAGGGAATTATAAACAATGTTCTTCAATTGCTTCTTTATCAATTTATACTGAGCATGACCACCTAATTTTGCTGGAAGCTTTTTCATGATATGCCACAGACATAAACGATGATGAGAATATGAAAATACCTCTGCAATTGCAATTGACATGGCACGACATTGGTCTATGATTATAGCCTTTGGAGCACGTTCGAGCATACTTGTCAACCACGATTTAAACAACCATATGAATGTTTCTGAATCTTCACTTGTTAATAATCCACAGCCAAGCAAAATAGATTGACCATGATGATTAATTCCAATAAATGGAGCAAATGGCATGTCATAACTATTTGTCAAATAGGTTGTATCAAAAGTCACAACATCAAAAAAATAATCATATGCAACCCTACATCTTGCATCTGGCCAAAAAACATTTCTTATTCGAGATTCTTCATCTAAATCATGCACATAAAAAAAATTTGAGTTTCGACTTTGCATGCGACAAAAATAAGTACTCAAGGCTTCAGCATCTCCATCCCCTAACCTTAATCTTCTAGCTTCTAAAATATAATTTCTACACTTTCTCTCATCAAATAATAAATTTTCATAGCCTCCAGCCTCAACTACAAATGAATGAAACCTTTTACTCAAAGTTATTCCAGCTTGATCATTTAATTCCAATTTTCTCTTTGTAAAAGAATTCAATACTTTATTGCATCTAAAGTGTCGTGACTTTCTAGGGCTCAAAATATGATTATGCTCAAGGTAGACACTAGTTATCACAAAACTTTCATCATTCTAAATAACAACATTAATCTTAGCTTTGCAATTCGTTTTCACAATAGGTCGAGGGTATAAAATATTTTTTGCTTTAGATACTGTCTTACCATGTTTGACACATCCAATAGAGAAATATTTTTGCTTTCCATCATCTCCATTTTTTCCACCTAATTTGGAAATACCAAAACCAATATTTTGAGCATAAGATTTATAAAAAGATCGAACCTCCTCTTCAGATGAAAAAGTCATTCCAATCTCAGAAATTTTGACTTCATTTAAACTAGATGGGTCATGCACATGCTCATTGTTACTCGCTGCCTCTTTTGAATCATTGTTGCTTTGTTTTATGACACTTTCTTCACCTGCATTTAAACCAAATTTCATGGCAGGTAAATAACTTAGGGCATATTTTAGCTCAAGTCAATAAGAAAAGTCAAACACACATGATACACTACATTTACATAACTTAGTGCATTCGTCTTGGCATGCAAAATGGAAAGCTTAAGCCATTCAATGAACCCTAATTGTCAACCCTGATCCAACCCAATAATAAAGACATTGAACAATCTATACATACCCGATATCGCTGTTTGACAGTTTTCGATCGGATTGAAGGGAGACAGAAGGGAGAGGGGCTCCATCCTTCACACCTCTTACGCTGCGATTTCTCGCTGGGAACAAGGGAGATTCGCTCTGCTTGTTGCCTCCTTCGCTGACCAATGCTCGCTGCGGAGAGGGGTGTTCCAGTTTATGCGTTGCCTGACCAATGCTTGCGAGGGAGATGGCTCGCTTTGCTCGCTGCAGCGACCTAGGAGGAAGGAAAGGAAGTTTTAGGGCTGCGAAATGTTTCAAATGGGAAAAGGAAGAAGGATAAAGCAGCGAAGAAGCAATTTCGGGAGAAAAATCGCAGCCAAGCTAGAAGTTTACCTTGGCTAGCTTGGCTTTCTCTCTTCTCTTCGCCGATCGGTCTGGGAGAAAAGCTGAAGGATTGGGTGCTCCTCTGCTTGGAAATCGATAGCGCTGGGAGGAAGGAGAGGAGTTATAGGGCTGTGTGCTCCTCTGCTTCGAAGGGGAAAAGCAAAGGGAAATCGGCGGCGCTGGGAGGAAGGAGAGGAGTTTTAGGGCATTCGTTCCTCTGCTTCGAAGGGGAAAAGCAAAGGGAAATCAACGGCTTAATGCAGCGAACGTACAACTTCAGGAGAGAGAACCACCAAGTTGACACTTTACACCTCGGAGCCATGTCATTCGCTCCTAGTTTTCGCTATTCCTATTCACTCCTCCTATCATTACTCTTATTTTTTTTAGTTAGTACACGGGTTACTCGAATGATGTAGAAAAATCGTGAGAATTTTTTTGGTCACATATTTCATCTTTTGTTTTTAAATAATTGATATATGAGTTGGCACTTATACCTTATTGGTTGGCATAATTGGAATTTATATGGATAGTTGTTTCAATAGATTTTGAGATTAATTCTAGACGGATATAAAATGTTGATCTCTCTCATACAAAGAGTAGCCCATCTGGATAAATATTATCACCTTTTGCTCTAATCATATGACTTGCATATGTTCTTATGGACATAGTTGAGTTGATATTTATGTGACAAATTATCACACGAGAGTAGAAATCAAATCTTTGGAGGAGCAATACTTAGGGAAAAAATATCTTCCACCTAAAGAGGATGCACGATCACCATAATTTACTCTGTTCATCTCACTATGAGACCAATGATGAAGAGCATTAATTTGAGAGTGAGCAAACCACCTTTTGCCGCATCGAATGACTTGTATACGATAAACTGCCACTATCTATTGGGAATTTCAGGTCTAGTTATAGCCAATGTGATAAAATAGCAAGGACAAAAATAAAATCAGAAGGATGTATTTTTTTTTGATTGATCATCTAGATCTCTAAGTTTTCGGACCGACATATTTTATTTTTTAAAATTATTATAGGAGTGTTTTATTTTGATTTTTTTGTTCAAAATGATGCTCTATCTCACCGTCATTCTATATATAATTACTCAACTCCCCTTCATATCCCATTTATATTTTTATTTAAATCATGAATGACAGTAGTTATCATGAATGGTAGACGAATAAGGTTGAATCCTATTGTAACGGTTACAATGGTATAACCACTGTTAAAGTTCGCATCGGAGTTGGAAATATAAGTGGAAGATAATAATAAGTGTTAATTGGAGAAAACTCCCCAATCCTAAATTGACCTTTGCATGCACTCCCCACTTAATAAATTCTTTGTATTCACTCCCTGATAGATTGAGTATAAAAAACTGAAAACTCAGTATACATTGTAAAGATTTGAGTATAAATTGTTTGAGATTGAGTACTAATTTAAGAAATTTGAGTACAAAGTTTCGGTGACCCCTCATGTAAAAATCTTGATGTCGTGAGTATAAAAGAGTGAAAACTCAGTATACATTATAAAGATTTGAGTATAAATTGTTTGAGATTGAGTACTAATTTAAGAAATTTGAATATAAAATTTCGACAACCCCTCATGTGAAAATCTTGATGTGGTGGATGCAACCTCACATACTCAAATTTCTAAATTTTATACTCAAATTTTTTTCAAATAATACTCAATCTAAATCAATTCATATTTAAATTTTGATAATGTATACTGAAATTTTTACTATATACTGAAACAATGTATACTAATTTTTTCAAATAATACTCAAATTTCTTAAATTAGTACTCAATCTCAAACAATTTATACTCAAATCTTTACGATTTATACTGAATTTTTACTCTTTTATACTGATAAAAAAAATAACACACAAAACTATCTTGTCAATCCCATCAGGGAGTGCATGCAAAGACATTTTTGATTGGGGAGTGCATGTAAAGCCCACTTTGATGTTGGGGAGTTTTATAATAAAAATTGTGTAATAAAAAATAGTTGGATACATAACTTAGTGGGGTGGGATGTACTTTGATTAAGAATAAAATTCAAAGTAAGACACGTCCCATGATTTCAAAAAATAAGGGTGCTTTTTGACTTTTGCCCGGGTAAAAATATTAAATTAGATAACAAACGAATTTAAAATGATTAATTTGATTTCATAGATTTTTTTTTAAAAATTTATCATAATTTAATATCAAAATATAAATGCATGAGATAATAACTATTTACATATCAACTTTGCCCAAGTAATAATTATATGTCGTAAGTCTTTTTGGCAATTTATCAATAGCCTTATAAATTAATTAGACATTCTGAAGAAACTCAATAGTGTTCCTCTTAGTAAAATTTATTTATATTTATTTAATAATATATATATATATATAATAAATAAATAAATAAATTTAAACACTAGTAAATAATTTATAAATAAATTTATTTATTAATTTAAATATAATCTAATTATAATATTTAAATTTTTTATGTAAATGTATGCAATTTATAATTTTTTATAATTTAAAATTATTTATAATATATTAAAAAATAATATAAATTTTATAAATTAAATAAATATTTAATTAATTTATAAGCTAATAATATTGTTAAAAAGTTAAATTCGACGTGAGCTCAATAAAATTTTTAATAAACAAGTTGGATGAGTAAATAAATTAATTTGAATATAGCTAAGATCGACTCGATTACACTCTATTTATTAGTCTCTACTTAATTTGTAAGATTATTCAAACTGTGTAAGGTGATCAATAAGCCTTATAGTCAAAATTTCCCTCGGGATTATCGTGCAGCGAAAAGGTGATTAGTTGCCATTTCAAATATTGACGGTTCGATCCTCAATTACGATGTATTTTATAAGAATTTTTCTTTCAAATAGAATACAAATTCTGAGATGCTGTACATCTGAATCGTCCATCGTAAATATTTTTCGATTTACTCAGACGGTCAATAAAAAACTTCTAAGAGACTGACAATCATCTGAAATTTGATATTATCTAACGTTGTTAATATTTTTTTTATAGTCAAAATTATTTTTCAAAATTAACTTGAATATTGCTAAGAAAACTTCCGTTGCCATCTCAAGTTCAACTTCGGCGGTCACTTATTCCATTTTTTTTGAATGAGCCTTACAGTCAAAATTACTTTCCTAACCTTCATTAATGACCCATTTCTCTTCATAATCACTAAAATTTCTTTGATCCTTCTATCATCAACGATATCTCATGCTACTAATAGTGTCAAGTGGTTGGTAAACCATTCCCCATAGTAATTGGTCATGGAAGTTTTCAAGATGTCCTACTAGTAAATTTATATATGGTAGTGTAATTGTGCCTCAAATAGTTGAGCTCAACCAAGTGGTGTTGGGAGATTGTTGGTGCAATTATACCCGAATGAGATCAATCAAGTAGTTTTCAAGGATTTAAGTTAGGTTATTGTGGTTTGCCAAGCAAATCAAAGTTGATTAAATACTTAGCTATTAGAGAAGTAGAGTAGAATTTGATAAGGAAAAAACAAATATTGGATCAGGTAGCAGATGAATTTGGGGTGACCTGTCCGATCCCACGGAAAATTTTCATCGGTCACGTGGGTAAATTGAGAAGTGTTCGCGGTGGACGGTCTAGAAGCCCAGCGCCCCAGGTGTTGGGACCTATACGCTTAGCTAGAGGGGAGGGGGGTGAATAGCTACTTTTCGATTTTCTTCCTACACGTGTTAGCGTGCACAAGTAGAAATACTAATAACACAAATAAACAAATGCTAACACAAACCATTTACGTGGTTCGGCGATAAAGCTCCTACTCCACGGCTGTCCCACTACAAGAAAAAATACTTTTAATGACATTGAAAAGTGTCATCATATATTACTTATATTGACATTTTTGATATAGTGACATTAAGTGAAAATGTCCTCTATAGTGATGTCGTCTAAAGTCTTATCACTTATGACAATTCTTAATGTAACTATAAAATAAAAATAGTGACAATACTAATAGCATGAATAATTGTTATAGTGACAAAAAATAGTGTCACTATAAGATTTGTAATGACATTTATACATATTGTTTTATTATAGTAATGATGACAAATTTATATGTCCTTTAAAATCATTTATCAAGACAATTATAAGTGTCTTAAATTTTATTTATAGTTATAATAAAAAATGTCACTAATGATAGTTTATAAAGTTAATTTAAAATGTCTCGTTATGTAATTTATAGTAACGCATATAAATGTTTACTATATTAGTCTATAAAGACATTTAAAATTATCATTAATAGTTATTTATTATGACATTTTAAAATGTCTTCATATGAGTTTTACAATGATATTTTTATCTACATGATTTGGTGTTCTATTGTGACATAAAAATATCATATATTAATAAATATCTCACCCATTTTTAATATTTTCATAATATAAATATTTACACATATAACTAAATAACATAAACACAAATAAAAATTTTAAATTTAAATTAAAGTGCTAATCAATAATTGCCAATTTTTTTGCCATACAAGACTGCCAAATTTGTCACCTCAAAAAATATCTATGCATTAATAACAATCACAAATGTACCAAATGTATTTAGTTTAAGAACAAGCAAAAAATTATGTCTCTTAAAGCAAAACATAACCAAACTTCCAAACTTTGCTGCATCTTCAATTTTCTAAACTTTGCTGTATGTAAGAAGATGCAAGTTCAATTCCACCGCAACATTCAATAATTGATTTGTAGAAGTTGCGAGAAGAGAGCCAAAGGTCATCATCGATATCAGATGCTTCACCAGTAGAAGCAAATACCCTGCCAGCATGAATTCATAGAACTTGTATCAGTTATTCATCACTTGAGATTATAGTGAATAAGCACTAACATTAAATACACACTTGATCTTGGACCAGTCAAGACCTTCCATGCATTTGCTGCTCTTCCAATATTTCACTAGGCTGGGAACCGTTCCTAACATTGTCACATATGCATCCTAAGAAATTTGTTCACTAATTAACCATGGCTCATGGATAAATTAGTGTATTTATTTTAAAAATGGAAGCTTTGAATTTGGAGCAGGAATTACCTGCACAAACTTTCCAAAACCACGTCCAAGAGGAGATCCATGGTAGAGAGCCATAGTAGCACCATTTAAGAAACATGAATAAAGTAAAATTGGGCCCATTACCCACCCCAAATTTGTTGGCCAGCAACAAATATCTCCTGGTCGAATATCTATATGGGTCCATGAATCAGCTGCACATCTTATTGGGGATATCTGAGTCCAAGGAATAGCTTTAGGTTCTCCTGTGTGAACATATTAAATTAAACAATCAGCTATCAAGTGAAAAGCTATTGAAGATTAATCTAGAATCAAAACAACTGTAGTACCTGTCATCCCTGAAGAAAATAATATATTGGTTACTCTATCTCCTGAAGAAAATAATCAGTTGGTTCTATCTCTTTATTAGCAGACAGAGAAACTCTTTGACACAACAGATGATCAACCTTGTGAGTTTCTCCATTGTGTCAAATAGCTTCCCATTCATCAATAACATATTTTCAAAGACTGCACTAGCAGATAGCACTAACACCAGATGTATGAGTAGTCATGATTGGAGTACTTGGTTAATTCAGATAAGAAAGAGAAGAAAAATTATCACAGTGATAGCAGATCCAACAGATAGTGCATTCACAAACTATAGAAATATTAGCAGAGGAATGGGAAAAAACACAAAGGATTAGAACAATGGTAACAAAAACAATGGAGTATGACCAATATCTTCAACACCCAAAACTAGATTAAAAATATTAAGTTATCACTAAAATGTTTGAGTAATTGAAGACAAAAATCAAAGGAACAAGACAGATATTTTTAAAACAAAAGCTAATTTAAATTCTTGATAAACTGTGGTTAATAAATGCATCAATGTAATCAGATGCTATTACTAGAAATGAGTGATTAATTTCTAGACTTGAGTTTTTAGTGAAGAAATTGTTAAGTGGATTGAAAAATATATCTATGAAGATAACGCAATTCAGACGAAATAGAGCAACCAAAAATCAGTTACTCAGTAGCTCAATAGTGAAGGTATGATTTTGCTATCTCAATTTTCTTCTGGCAGATCAAGTGAAGACCATCTGAGCCTTGCTTTCTCCCTTGTCCCGGAGCAGAGGTCATATGAGCCTTTAAAACTGAAGGCCCCTACTCTCCATGCCAAAGAAGACCATCTCAGGGCATTGGAACATGGACGATCAAGTGAAGAACTGTGATTGTAAAAAAATTATATAAATGAAGAAAATTTAAATAAGATAAAGTAACCAAATTAAGGTCAAATGTAGAGTTTTGAATTGTGCGAATCACTGATGTTAATGTAGGCTTTTCGGGCCGCGAAAACTACTTTTTCGCGTCGCGGAAACCCCGAAAGCCCCAATAGAAAGGATCCGAGCGAAGAAAACCATTTCAAAAATTTACGAGTGCTCGTTTACATGCTTCAAAACCGATCTACAACCTAGATCTATTAGAGAAGAGAAAACTACCTTCGATGCGTGCCCCGCAATTCCCGCTCGCTCCTCGGTTGGTGTCGGATCTCAAGGATGCAAAGCAGCAACCCTCTAGAAGTATCCACACAAGCAAGAGAGTGGAGAGGAGAGCCCAAAAGTGTGCTAGCACTACTTGGGGTCTCGGCAAGATGAGAGGAGAGGGAGAGCCAAACAAAACAAAACCAAGTAAGGAGAAGAATGAATCACACACCCACAAAAAACTCCTTTTGTGTGTTTTAGTGGCCGGCCATTTAATGGCCATTATTGGCCATTAAGTGGCCGGCCACCACCTTTGGTAACCCCTATTTGAATTCAAAATTCAAATGGGGAGGTTACTTAGCCTTGATGATGATGCCAAGTCATCACTTGGTCAAGTCAAGGTGATGTGGCTTGAGTCAAGTCAAACTTGCCTCTTATGGACTTTCCATATTTAGCCAAAGTCAAACTTTGACTTCATTACTCTCCCATGATTAGATTCATCCAACACTTGGATCAAACTCGAGTCCAACTCAAGTTGTCTAATTTGAGTCAAGTCAAACTTGCCTTTTATGGACTTTCCATATTTAGCCAAAGTCAAACTTTGACTTCATTACTCTCGGTCCATCATATGGACTTATTCTCCATCTATTGCTCTATGTGTGTGACCCTATAGGTTCTTGTAACGTTGGCAATGCCCTTAAACCTATTTAAGGACATAAGCAATGAGAGGTATCTAGCAACACATCATTGCTCCCCAAGTTACAAGAATGTCGAGATCCAACATCACCATTGTGACTAATAATTGTGACCATCACAATATGTGACAACGTCCTTCTATCCTCGATATCTAGATTGATCTTTCATGAGGCATAGACCGTGTCATCCTCAAATCAATCTATATGTCTTGATCTCCAAGTAGACTCACTATAATCAAATAAGCTCAATATCTAATATTGCCTTATTTGGGCATGGCCATGCACTTAGTGGTCTTACTCTATCAAGAACGAAGATATCACTCCCGTCATATAGGAGGGATAGATCCCATCTACGTTACTCACATCCCTCCGCATAATTTGTTACAAACCCAGTAATCGCCTTTATAGTCCACCCAGTTACGGGTGACGTTTGACGAAGCCAAAGTACGTAACTCCTTATGTAGGGAACTATGGTAACTTCAGGTCTAGGACTATAGTCATACTAATAGTCACATGAGAAAGTATATGACACTCATATAACGATCCATGATACTTTCTCATGGCGGGCCATTCAGTATACATTCTCTAATGTATACCCATGTGTCAACTTGATATCTCATATCCATGACTTGTGAGATCAAGTCATCATGTTGACCTACATGCTAGTCTCTATGCATTAACATTGTCCTTGAATGTTAATACTTGACTAGGAATAATTAAGAGTAGTGTTCTCTATATCATCTCACTATCGATTCAACTAATCGATTGATATAGATAAGAACCTTCTACTCAAGGACGTTATTATACTAAGTTATTTGGCACCAATACACATAAGTACAATAACCATAAGAAATGCCTTTATATATAAGAAATATATATACAAGAATATGATACAATGAGTCCAAAAAGTAATCATCATATGATTGGCTCTAGGGCTCTCACTAACAATCTCCCACTAGCACTAGTGCCAATCGCTGTAGTATCTAATACCCAATGACCTAGTGTGACCATCATGCTTCATCTGTGCCAAAGCCTTGGTCAAGGGATCTGCGACGTTAGCCTCTGTGGGTACTCTGCAAATCTTCACATCTCCTCGATCGATGATCTCTCGAATGAGATGGAATCGCCGTAGTATGTGTTTGGTCCGCTGGTGTGAGCGAGGTTCCTTAGCCTGCGCAATAGCTCCATTGTTGTCACAATAGAGCTCTACGGGATCAGATATGCTAGGAACCACCCCAAGCTCAGTGATGAACTTGCGAATCCAAACTGCCTCCTTTGCTGCCTCTGATGCAGCAATATACTCAGCTTCTGTTGTAGAATCTGCAACTGTGTCCTGCTTCGAACTCTTCCAGCTCACAGCTCCGCCATTCAAGCAAAACACGAACCCTGACTGCGATCTGTAATCATCCTGGTCGGTTTGGAAGCTGGCATCAGTGTAACCCTTTACAACTAGATGCTCATCGCTCCAAATATCAAAAAATATTCCTTAGTCCTTCTCAAGTACTTAAGGATATTCTTGACCGCTATCCAGTGACGTTCACCTGGATCTGACTGGTACCTGCTCGTCATGCTCAAAGCATACGAGACATCAGGACGAGTACATAACATGGCGTACATGATAGATCCTATGGCAGAAGCATAAGGGATCTTATCCATGCGGTCTCTCTCCTCTCTAGAAGAGGGACTCTGAGTCTTCGAAAGACTCACACCATGTGACATTGGCAGAATTCCTCTCTTGGAATTCTGCATGGCAAAACGGTGTAATACCGTATCGATGTATGTACTCTGACTTAGGCCAAGCAATCTCTTAGATCTATCTCTATAGATCTTAATGCCTAGAATGCAGGCTGCTTCACCTAAGTCCTTCATTGCGAAACAAGTCCCCAACCAAGTCTTCATAGACTGTAGCGAAGGGATGTTGTTCCCAATGAGTAGTATGTCATCCACATACAAGACTAGGAAGACTACTGTGCTCCCACTAACCATCTTGTAGACACAAGGTTCATCTTCGTTCTTGATGAAACCAAACTGTTTGATCGCATCATCGAATCGAAGATTCTAGCTCCGAGAAGCTTGCTTTAGACCATAAATGACCCTATGCAGCTTGCATACTCTGCCAGTATGCTGTGGATCTACAAAACCCTCAGGCTGTGTCATGTACACATCCTCGAGGAGGTTTCCATTCAGAAACGCTGTCTTGACATCCATCTGCCAGATCTCATAATCGTGGTAGGCTGCAATAGTAAGCATGATCCGAATGGACTTAAACATCGCTACTGGAGAAAAAGTTTCATCATAGTCAATACCATGAATTTGCTTGAAACCTTTAGCTACCAGTCTACCCTTATAGGTATGAGTAAGTCCATCCATGTTAGGCTTTCTCTTAAAGACCCACTTACACCCAATGGGTTTGACCCCTTCAGGTGGATCAACCAAGGTCCAAACTTGGTTAGTGTACATGGATTTCCATTTCGGATCTCATGGCTTCCAGCCATGACTCAGAATCTGGGCTCATCACAGCTTCCTGATAGGTGGTAGGCTCATTCTCAATGATCATAACGTCATCATGGTCAGGCAAGAGAAATGAATATCTCTCAGGCTGACGACGTACCCTATTAGACCTGCGAAGAGGTAGGTCTACCTGAACAGGTTGTTGTTCCACAACTTCTTGTGTAACAATCTCATCCACAATTTCTTGTGGTTCCTGTTCAGTATCCATCAAGGGCTCAGTGCTATGGTCGTTGTCTTGAACTTCTTCAAGATCAAACGAACTCCCACTAGTCTTTCTAGAACAAAGTCCCTTTCTAGAAGACCCAGTCTTAGCAACAAACACTTTGTGTGACTGGGAATGTAGAAGTAATATCCCTTAGTTTCCTTGGGATATCCCACGAAATAGCACTTATCNTCATCATAGTCAATACCATGAATTTGCTTGAAACCTTTAGCTACCAGTCTACCCTTATAGGTATGAGTAAGTCCATCCATGTTAGGCTTTCTCTTAAAGACCCACTTACACCCAATGGTTGACCCCTTCAGGTGGATCAACCAAGGTCCAAACTTGTTAGTGTACATGGATTCCATTTCGGATCTCATGGCTTCCAGCCATGACTCAGAATCTGGGCTCATCACAGCTTCCTGATAGGTGGTAGGCTCATTCTCAATGATCATAACGTCATCATGGGTCAGGCAAGAAATGAATATCTCTCAGGCTGACGACGTACCTATCAGACCTGCGAAGAGGTTAGGTCTACCTGAACAGGTTGTTGTTCCACAACTTCTTGTGTAACAATCTCATCCACAATTTCTTGTGTTCCTGTTCAGTATCCATCAAGGGCTCAGTGCTATGGTCGTTGTCTTGAACTTCTTCAAGATCAAACGAACTCCCACTAGTCTTTCTAGAAACAAAGTCCCTTTCTAGAAAGACCCCCAGTCTTAGCAACAAAACACTTTGTGCTGACTGGGAATGTAGAAGTAATATCCCTTAGTTTCCTTGGGATATCCACGAAATAGCACTTATCGACTTGGGTCCCAGTTTGTCTGAGACTTGACGTCTAACGTAAGCCTCACAACCCCAAACCCTCATGAAAGACATCTTGGGACTCCTCCCAGTCCATATCGTATATGGTGTCTTCATGACCGCCTTTGATGGAACACGGTTAAGTGTGAACGCTGCCGTGTCTAGAGCATATCCCCAAAAGGATATAGGAAGATCTGCGTGACTCATCATAGATCGTACCATATCTAATAAGGTACGATTCCTCCTTTCGGATACACCATTCCACTGTGGTGTCCCAGGAGGAGTGAGTTGAGATAGAATCCCACACTCAGCTAAATAGTCACGAAACTCATGGCTCAAATATTCTCCACCTCGATCTGATCGAAGTATTTTAATACTCTTGCCGAGTTGGTTTTGTACTTCATTTCTGAATTCTTTGAACTTTTCAAAGGACTCGGACTTATGTGTCATCAAGTACACATAACCATATCTACTGAAATCATCAGTAAATGTGATGAAGTATCTATAACCACCTCGAGCAGCAACATTGAAAGGGCCACATACATCAGAATGTATGAGTCCTAACAAATCTGTTGCCCTCTCGCTATGTCCACTAAAGGAGTCTTAGTCATCTTGCCTAGAAGGCATGATTCACATGTCTCATATGATTCAAAATCAAATGAATCCAGCAATCCATCCTTATGGAGCTGGGACAAGCGACTCTCATTTATGTGGCCTAAGCGACAGTGCCAGAGATAGGTTGGGTTCAACTCATTTGATCTCAACCTCTTGGTACTTACATTATAGATAGGGCGTTCTAAGTCTAGAATGTAGAGTCCGTTGATAAGATCTGCACTACAATAGAACATTTCATTTAAATAGACTGAACAACATTTGTTCTTAATTATAAATGAGAAGCCTTTCTTGTCTAGACAAGAAACAGAAATTATGTTCTTAGTAAGTGCAGGTACATAACAACAATCATCTAGTTCCAGTACAAGCCCAGAGGGCAGAGATAGAAAATAAGTTCCTACAGCAACAGCAGCAACTCGTGCTCCATTGCCTACTCGTAGGTCCACCTCGCCCTTTGCCAATGCCCTGCTATTTCTCAGCCCCTGCACATTGGTACAAATGTGAGAAGCACATCCAGTATCTAATACCCATGATGTAGAAATAGAAAGGTTGACTTCTATAACATATATACCTGAAGTAGAAGGCTCGCTTCTCTTCTTCTTAAGATCCTCCAGGTAGATCTTGCAGTTTCTTTTCCAATGCCCTTTCTCACCGCAATGGAAACAGGTGGCATCCTTCTGCACCCCACCCTTGGGTTTAAGTGCTGCAGAGCTGGCTTTGCCCTTGGTTTGGGTCTTACCCTTACCTTTGGGCTTCCACTTACCCTTGCCTTTGCCCTTCTGTACCATCAGGACGGTACTAGGCTTGGTGAGATTAGGCTCAGCAGTTCTTAACATGTTGAGTATCTCGAGAAGTGGTTTGTCTAATTCGTTCATGTTGTAATTCATGATGAATTGACGGTAACCTGGCGACAACGATTGCAGAATCAGGTCGGTAGCCAGCTCTTGGCCCAAGGGAAACCCTAGTCTATCGAGGTTCTCGACGTACCCAATCATCTTGAGTACGTGAGTTCCTACTGGGGTTCCCTCTTTCATCTTGCATGAAAAGAGGGCCTGAGTCACTTCGAACCGCTCATGCCTTGCCTGCCCTTGATATAATTGCTTGAGGTGGCCAATCATATCGTAAGTATTCATGTTCTCGTGTTGCTTCTGAAGCTCAGAGGACATGCAGCATAGCATTAGGCACGACACGTCTAACGCGTCGTCTTGATGCTTCTGATGAGCATCTCTAACGCTACGGATGGCTGAGGGTGGTGGTGCTTCAGGAACTGCTTGCTCTAGAACGTACACTTACGTTCCTGTTTGAGGACTATCCTCAAGTTCCTGTACCAGTCCAGGAAATTAGCTCCAGTGAGCTTGTCCTTCTCAAGGACAGATCGCAGAGAGAGAGTATTCGCGTTTGAAGACATGACAATCTACAACAGATAAATGCAGAGAATAAATATCATATTCTAGTAATCATCTAATTAGGCCTTTAATTAAATGATGCTCCCACTAAATTATAGGAATTTTGGTGGAATCAGGTCATTGGAGTGGTCAAACCACACTACTAGATCCGTACCAATTTACTATAATTTATGTGGGACAAGATCCACATCATACTATGCCTTGAGTTAGCTTTGGCTAAATCGCCCAAGACTTAGTATGATCGGTAGATAACTAATTTATCAATTACATCTCTATGCAACTCTTGTTTATAGGATCAAGATTTAACGTTTACGAATAATCTTGAGTTAGCTTTGGCTAAATCGCTCAAGACTATTTAAAACGGTGATTTTGTCCTACCCTTTCCAACTATTGGAATACGCCTATAGCTTTACTCGATCCAATTGAGTTAACTAGTTACTCAATCTGATTGAGCTCGATCTAACCCGAGCCGTGATAGGCGGGACCAAGGTTGTCCCTCCGCATCCTACCAAGATTAAATGCGTTGCTCTGCTTTGGCAGAATCGACAAGCGCATATGATCGAGGTAGTGATGGGTATCAGGACCCGGTAGGCGTTTACGAGTTGATTCGATTTTAGATCTAATCTAATCGAGGATGTGCATCACATCTAGGCATTTATGAAATCTAATTTAATCCTAAATGTGTATTAAGTGCACATCAAAATGTGGTTCCCACATTACTTGTGCATCTCATACACTTAAGTTTATTTTTACTATTCTACATTATCATGCATCATATACATCACAAGCATAGCAATAATAAAAATAAACATAAGTGACTTGGTTATGGCCCTACTAAGACCCTCTCAAGCCAATGAGAGGATCCGATGGTCAACCTAGGTCTAGCGGCTTCTCCAAGCGCTTCCTCTTGACCGTCTTGGTGTTGTCGGCTAGTTCTCCCGAGTCCAAGTTCTCCGGAATTTCCGTCGTCTTCACTTTTGTACATTACAAATTTTTATACTCGAGTTACATTCGAGTCTAAATATGAAATACAACAGAAATAAAATATTAAAAGCCGACACGCAGGTCGCAAACACAATACAACACGCACATGTACAAAAACGGCGCGCAGGCCGTATTATGAATTACAACACAATTTTAATCTTATTAAAAATTGGGTTTTGGGCCATGACCATCACACTACTGTACATAATTCAAAATTATGTAATTTTACAGTTTTTATATAATTTTTCTACTGATTTTTAGAATTTTTCGAGTCACAACTCCGCGGCGGTCCCGGTAAGCGGGTTTCGGGCGTAATCGCGAGACAAGGCCCCTTGCGGGGTTAGGGGCAGCGCCCCTACTCGTGAAATAACCTTCACGAGTGTCTTCTTGCGATTATACAGCGCCTTTACCCGCTGTCCCAAAATCCATTTGGGCGAAACTTGCCGTTTCGGAGAAGTTTTTCTCGGTGGCAAAGTCTACAAGTGCTTCGCACTCGTCGCTTTGCCTCTACGAGGAAAAATACTCAAAAATCCTAAAATTTAGAAAAATTACAGAAGCATAAAATTATCTAAATTTTGTATCTAATACAAAAAAATAAAAACCAAAACGAGCACAAGCTTCGCTCGTGGCTCTGATACCACTGTAGGCTTTTCGGGCCGCGAAAACCGCTTTTTCGCGTCGCGGAAACCCCGAAAGCCCCAATAGAAAGGATCCGAGCGAAGAAAACCATTTCAAAAATTTACGAGTGCTCGTTTACATGCTTCAAAACCGATCTACAACCTAGATCTATTAGAGAAGAGAAAACTACCTTCGATGCGTGCCCCGCAATTCCCGCTCGCTCCTCGGTTGGTGTCGGATTTCAAGGATGCAAAGTAGCAACCCTCTAGAAGTATCCACACAAGCAAGAGAGTGGAGAGGAGAGCCCAAAAGTGTGCTAGCACTACTTGGGGTCTCGGCAAGATGAGAGGAGAGGGAGAGCCAAACAAAACAAAACCAAGTAAGGAGAAGAATGAATCACACACCCACAAAAAACTCCTTTTGTGTGTTTTAGTGGCCGGCCATTTAATGGCCATTATTGGCCATTAAGTGGCCGGCCACCACCTTTGGTAACCCCCTATTTGAATTTAAAATTCAAATGGGGAGGTTACTTAGCCTTGATGATGATGCCAAGTCATCACTTGGTCAAGTCAAGGTGATGTGGCTTGAGTCAAGTCAAACTTGCCTCTTATGGACTTTCCATATTTAGCCAAAGTCAAACTTTGACTTCATTACTCTCCCATGATTAGATTCATCCAACACTTGGATCAAACTCGAGTCCAACTCAAGTTGTCTAATTTGAGTCAAGTCAAACTTGTCTTTTATGGACTTTCCATATTTAGCCAAAGTCAAACTTTGACTTCATTACTCTCGGTCCATCATATGGACTTATTCTCCATCTATTGCTCTATGTGTGTGACCCTATAGGTTCTTGTAACGTTGGCAATGCCCTTAAACCTATTTAAGGACATAAGCAATGAGAGGTATCTAGCAACACATCATTGCTCCCCAAGTTACAAGAATGTCGAGATCCAACATCACCATTGTGACTAATAATTGTGACCATCACAATATGTGACAACGTCCTTCTATCCTCGATATCTAGATTGATCTTTCATGAGGCATAGACCGTGTCATCCTCAAATCAATCTATATGTCTTGATCTCCAAGTAGACTCACTATAATCAAATAAGCTCAATATCTAATATTGCCTTATTTGGGCATGGCCATGCACTTAGTGGTCTTACTCTATCAAGAACGAAGATATCACTCCCGTCATATAGGAGGGATAGATCCCATCTACGTTACTCACATCCCTCCACATAATTTGTTACAAACCCAGTAATCACCTTTATATTCCACCCAGTTACGGGTGACGTTTGACGAAGCCAAAGTACGTAACTCCTTATGTAGGGAACTATGGTAACTTCAGGTCTAGGACTATAGTCATACTAATAGTCACATGAGAAAGTATATGACACTCATATAACGATCCATGATACTTTCTCATAGCGGGCCATTCAGTATACATTCTCTAATGTATACCCATGTGTCAACTTAATATCTCATATCCATGACTTGTGAGATCAAGTCATCATGTTGACCTACATGCTAGTCTCTATGCATTAACATTGTCCTTGAATGTTAATACTTGACTAGGAATAATTAAGGGTAGTGTTCTCTATATCATCTCACTATCGATTCAACTAATCGATTGATATAGATAAGAACCTTCTACTCAAGGACGTTATTATATTAAGTTATTTGGCACCAATACACATAAGTACAATAACCATAAGAAATGCCCTTATATATAAGAAGTATATATACAAGAATATGATACAATGAGTCCAAAAAGTAATCATCATATGATTGGCTCTAGGGCTCTCACTAACAGTTAAAAGCGTATGCACACCTGGTAAAAACTGCAGTTAAAGATGCACGCCTCTTACACGACAGTTAAAATGTTTTTAGCAGTTAAAACTTTTAATGAGCCTGCTAAAAACTGAGCAGTTCAAAACTTTCAAAACAATCTGCAAGCCTCTTCCACGGCAGATGCAGAGCTAAAGCACATTGAGCAGTTAAAAAACTTAACAAGCATCCCAACCAATTCAAATCTCCACGGTCCTAAGCAGTTAAAAACTCCTCCACGGAGCAACATCTTGAACATGGTAAGGTTGACAGAAGTATTGAAACATGAAACTACTACAAAAAACAAGGAACAATTATACTACAAAAAACATGTTTCAGTGAAGGAACTAAATCAATTTGCAAGCATAACTAGAATTTAAATCAAAGCAGTTAACAAACTGATTGAAGAATTCATCCACATTTAAATTGATGTTTCCTTACGCGAGTTTTTTCTAAAGAAACACCTATTAGTTTTTCTATGAAGGCATTGCATGCTTTTGGCAAACTGCAGGAACCTACCTTTGGCTATTTTTGCCTGCAACCACACAGGACTTTTTATATAATGATGTAGAAAAACTATAATGAGATTGGGTTGATCTGAGGAAGAAGAATTCAAGTCATGCGTTAGTGAGATTGGGTTGACGACCGCGATCTGCTTCGCAGAATATGAAGGTGAAGTCCAAGCTTGAAGCATGATGGTTGTGCATAAACAAAATCAAAATCAACCTAAAAATCACCCAAAAATCACTTATAAATTCTCAAACGAAATAGAACACATGCAAACTTGCAACCTAGAGTTCGAATCGCGAAACGGTGGAAGAGGAAAGAAACTTGCAACCTACGGTTCAGATCTCGACGGGGCAGACGACGGAGCAAACGACACTGGTAGCAGGCGGAGCACACGACGTTGGTGGCTGGTGCTGGTGGCCGACGGGGCAAACGCCGAGGTAGACGACGCTGATGGCTCACTATGTTGAGGGTGGGGGGAGAGTCGCGCGGGCAAGGACAATAATGGAGAGGGCAACGACGCTGGTGGTCGATCGGTGGGGGAGAGTCGTGAGGAGAGGGTCAATCCGCGCTGGTGGTCGCGAATTAGGGGAGAGTCGCGTGAGGACAGGGTGCGGCGGTGGGGGAGAGCGGCTGATCGAGTAGGGGAGAGTAGTCGTATCAATTAGGGATATCGATTGCGGGCTTTCTGTTTTGATAGGTTTGGGGAGGCGCGCGAGTGAAATTTTTGGACGGAGGTATCAGACAAAAATTAACCTAAGTGTAATGTTTTAGTGACATCCATTATAAATGTCATAATAATATACTTAATCAGACTTTTATTTTATTTATTTTTAACCAATGTCATGATATATATAAATCAATGACACATTCTAATAAATGTCATTAAAAAAGTGTCACGAAAACTATTTTTTCTTGTAGTGTCCGTAAGGTGGACGATCCCGATTCGTTGGTGGATGAGTCCCCAGAAGACCTCTAGCTAGCTCTTGTCGCTCCTTGTGGGTGGAGAAACCTCGCCACAAACTCTTGACAATACCTGAGCACTAGAAGACTACTAATAAACTCTAACCAAGCTTATTTCGTCAAGAATTCTTAGCCAAAATCGAGCTCTCTTAAATAGAGCTCTTTGCTGAAATGACCGTTACCAGTTGACTGGTGCTAACTGTTGGGTCGAGAATTAAAAACAAACACACAAGGAACACAAGTATTTTTACTTGGTTCGGAGTCGCGGTTGGCTCCTACTCCAAGGCCCACGGTCCTTGACCATTTACTGCGGGCAATTCTATATTCGCGCAAAGGTTTACAGATTTAATACAAGAATAGTGCAGTAAGTAAATGAATACACTTTTCGTTACCGACGCCCAGTGTGGATCGTACTTCGGAGCAGAGGGTCGTTGTCGGCGCTAGAGTCTCGAGATCGGAGTTTGTCGGAGCAGAGCGCTTGAACGAAAAGATTAGAGGCGTTGGAAAGTTGTGTTCTTGAAGCCTCGGGGTCGAGCCCCTTTTATAGTGCTCTTGGGGGCGCCTGATTCGATGGGGGTGCCAGACACGTGCCTTCAGATCGGAGAAACTTCATCCGCAGCTCAGTCAGCGCTTATCCCTTCCGAATCGGCCTCTGGAGCTGACTGGGGGCCCGGGACCTCCCGGGTGCCCAGCTTGACTTGGTCCGCTGGCTTCGTGGCTGATTTTGCTTCGACTCCTCTTTGGCTTTGACCTTGGGCGCCCGGGACCTCCCGAGCGCCTAGACTAGTGTTGTTTCGAAGCGATTCTTGCTTTCTGTTTGTTTGGCTTTGACCTTGGGCGCCTGGGACCTCCCGGGCGCCTAGCCCAGCTGCCTGCCCCTCTCCTTTGGGGCGTTTTGAGCTGCAGAAACACACTCCTTCGGTCCCTGCATCCAAGGTTAGTTCCAAAACAAACAAGGCAAGAATATTAGTCCATCTTTACAGCCGTAGTTGTCTTGGTTCTGACTTCGGGTCTCCCAAATGGAACCCTAGGTCGAACCGACGCCTACTGTTCCCTCGACGGGGAACACGTCCTCACCTACTCCTCTCAGGAGAGTTTACCTTTTGCCAACCGGCTCCTCCGGTTGGACTTTTGCCCGATTCACCTGACCAGGTCTTCGTGCCCAGTCCTCGACCAGGACTTCGTGCCCACCTTCGAGCAGGTCTTCGGTGCCCACCTTCCGAGCAGGTCTTCGGTGCCCAGCCCCTTGCCAGGACTTCGTGCCTAGTCCTCGACCAGGACTTCGTGCCCACCTTCCGAGCAGGTCTTCGGTGCCCAGCCCCTTGCCAGGACTTCTTGCCCAGTCCTCAACCAGGACTTCTTTGCCTAGTGTATCTAGGGTTTCTTTCCTGCACACTTAGTAAACACATTAGACAACAATAACATCTTAACTCTTGAACCCTTTGCCATTATCAAAACTCAGGTTTGACTTAGGTGCTACCTGCACCAACAATCTCCCCCTTTTTGATTTATGGCAACCCGGTTCAAAAAGTTAAGTTAATCATACAGATAAGTAGGTAAAGTGCCAAAGTTAATTTCCTCCCCTGGAAGAAATCTCCCCCTAAGTTTTTCAAAACGTTCGTGGGGTTTTTGAAAAAGTTTCTAAGTCTAAAAGTGAAATGTTTTTCAGTTTTTCAATACTTAGAAAATTTCAAGAGAAGGTTTTTAAGTTAGAAAACATTTTCGAAAACATATTTTGAGTTGGGCACTTAGAAAATTTTCAGGAGAATTTACAATTAACGCTTAGAAAATTTTCAACCAATCAAAGATTTAGAGTAAGTACTTAGAAATATTTCTTACAGCAAGTAATTTCGAAAATAATTAGATTTTGCACTTTAGAAAATTTTCTAAACTTATTCTGAAGTTTTAACACTTAGAAAACTTTCAAGCAGTTTTTAAATACTTAGAAATATTTTTCAAGCACTTTAAATACTTAGAAATATTTTTCAAGCACTTTCAGAATAAGTGCTTTAGAAAATTAACTTTCAAAAAGATCTTAAGTACTTAAGGAATTTTACTTTTTGAAAAAGAAGATAAGGGGTTTTTAAAAAAAAAGTTTAATTTTGAAAAAAATTAAATTTTGAAACCTTCTTTTCTCTCCTTTCCAATCTCTCCCCCTTTGCTATATATCAAAAAAATAGCAAAAAATATGAGTAATCACAGTAAGATGCTGTACTAAACCAATTCTAAATTTAAACTAGACCAAATCAATTTGAATTTCTATTTTTGGGTCCTGTCTAACCCAATTAACTACTTACTGACTGTTATAAATAGCAGCTTTCGCTAGGGTTAGTCAAGTTAAGTGATCTGATCAAGTTAGATTTTTCTAAGCTTGACACTTAACTTGATTACTGTTAATTGGTATTTAGTGTCCTAATTACTGCAGATGCACTGACTTAAAGCATCTTGAATCAAGGCAAAAACCTAAGCATCTCAACCCATTCTAGGTTATCAATCAAAAGTACCCTAAGGTGCTTGTGAGATGCTGGCTTCTAGATCTATAGGTGCATGCAATTCTAGGGTTAGGGCCTAGGCTAAGTCCATTTTGCGAAAAAGCCCTAGTTTTGAAGGGGTAATTTTATAAAAAATAAGTCGGAAAATCATTTTAAATAACATAAAGAAATGATTTTGCAGAAAATAAAATAGTTTTTGAAAAACAATATAATTAGAGCAGTCCTATTCTACCAAGCATAACCCTAACTGCCTTCTAATTAAAATAGTACTGCAGCTTATCAAACAAGAGATTAGAAAGTAAAGCTGATAAATGCATAAGAGTCACCTGGTCAGTAGGACCAGTAAGGTCAAACCATATTCAAATACATGTCAACCCTACTGAGTAGGGGTAGTCAAAGAGTCAACAGTACAACTGAAAATATCAATCTAAACTAAGAGAAGGGGCCAAGATGATCAGATGAGCTGGGCTGCCAAGATCGGAATAACGACATCATTTCATTATATCATGCGTCGTTAGTCTCTCGATCGCCTCTGAGGGTATTCATATACTTAGTGTAACGAGCCTCATTTGCTTCCATATATTCTGCGTGATTGGCCTCTATTTCCTCCCTTAGGCTATGGACCTCTGTCTGAAGTAGTGCTAGTCTCTCGTCAGTCATCGGAGGTGGGGGCTCGTCCATCTGCTCTCGAATCTCAGCAGCGAGATCTGCAACATCGACCTCTACGTCCTCATCGAAATCGATCTGGACTCCGGCTCTCTGACGTCTCCATGATAAAACCCCGGTAACCGAGACATCTATGCCTGCTAGGGAAAAGTTTCTATAACCAATCTCGTCAAATTCAGTCATCGAGGTCATCTCTCCGTTGGTAATATCGCGACCGTGATGATGAAGAAGAGAGGTGATGATGTGGCAATAAGGGGTGCGTACCCGACCCTGAGTAGTAACACTGGATGCATGTAGAATGGTGTGGAATATGTGAAGTCCAATATCTATATCTAAGTGATGGATCAAAGCATACAGCAGGAAGGTATGGAATGGTCGTGCGACGTCCCTAGTGGTCAAGGGAAGAATGCAAGGGTCTAGAACTCTATAAAGAGCGTAATCCTGGACCTGGAGATCTACTGATTGAAACCGACTAACCAGGGGGTTTCGGGCAGTTCTATAGAAATATGAATAGAGGGTGTCCAGATCAATATGGGAGTAGGGAGGAGCAAAGGGAGGATCTCTAGGAGGGTAACAGCAGAAAGTGGACTGGGAAGGTCGCAGTCCAAGGAATCTGTTAAACAACGAAGGCGTGATAGTCAAAGGCATTCCTTGTACTGTTGTGATATAGCTAAGGTTATCTTGTCTGACTAGGTTGTTGTAAAATTTTGCACATAGGGTCGTATTCACAGGATGAGTGCAGAAAACAAGTCGATCAAGTTGATAAAAGTTGATGACGTCCATAGCTACTGGACAGGATTAAGTGAAAAACTGCCTATTCAAGAAGCTTGTCTTGATAGGTTTATAGGTCGTCCTAGCAAACTTATTGAATAGTTCTAGGGTCGGAAACCTAGGGTCAGGGTTAGGCTCGGTCCCGGGGTTGGGTTGAGTAGCACGACGTTTTCTAAATTAATAACAAGGAACATGCATTTAGCGAAATAACTAAAAAGAATTAATTAAAAATGCATGAAAAATTGATACCGGGTAGCCATCCAGGGAGGCATGGTTGAAGTGGAGCGTTCGAGGGCACGAGAGGGTCGTTCGAGCACCTTGGGAGGAGAAGAGTTAGAGAAGAGAGTTTGTTTTGGGGTGGCAAATGAATGAAGTCTCGGTGACCTTTTATAGAGGATTGTCGGGCGCCCGGGAGGGATCGGGCGCCTGGCTCAGGCGTATGCTGCAAAGGCAGCTTTTTCGGTGTTGACGCTGTCCTTGAGGGCGCCCGTGAGGACCTGGGCGCCTGGAGTTAGCTGCCATGCGTGGCAGCTTTTGCTGCCTCGAATTGACTTAAAGGCCTAGGCGCCCGATAGGTCACGGGCGCCCAGGTTAGCTGGGAATTGTCTTGGTTGAAGAGAAAGGGAGGGGGGCGCCCGAGTTGACAGTTGTTTGACCATTGACCAGTTTGACTGATTGACCAGGTTTGACTATTTTGACCTGGTTTGACTCTAATGACCAACCAACAATCAATTCAATTCAATTCTAAAATCAATGATTTTATTTGACAATATTACAGAAATCAGATTTTGAATTAACTTAAGTCCTAACTATCTCACCCGGTATATAGTTATCAATCACGTTAACTTATGGGTTTTTGTGAGACAGTTTTTAATAGAAGTAAAGGTTATTTTGAAAAACTATGATTAGTTTTGAAAAATTAACTTAATTTTGAAAACCAATTAATTATGTTTTAAAATTATTTTTGAAAACAATGGTTGAATCTAAGATTAATTGAAATCTGTGTTAGATTCAAATCTGACAATAGTAAAGTGAATTTGGTTTTCAATAATCGGCTTCCAGGTCTTGGCGAGGCACTAGGCCTTCTTTGGCCGTAACCTTATTGGATCATCAACCCTTTCCTTGACAAAGCCTTTTATTGAAAATCCATTTTCAAGTTACTCCTTGAAAGATTTTGGTCTAACTAGTTTGAGTCTTGGATCGGTAGCTTCGGCTATTTTCGCCAAAATGGCTTCCCTAATGTACTATCATCTTACCTCCACCCAATACTATGTTATTCAAATTTTAGTTAATCGGTTTAGTCCTTAATCTAACCAGTCCTAGGTCTAAGCATGGTAAATTGCAGAAAATAAATAAACAAGCAATCATGCAATTTTACAATAAGAAAAGGAATTTATTTAACTATAAAAATAGTTTTTAAGTTGGCTCCCCTTGGACTAAAGTCACGGTAATGATTAGGCAAGATATGAATCTTGTCCTTGGGGATCCAATACTGGTTTGGTCCAGCTTGGTTGTTCAGGCAAAGTTTGGGTACCCATGCTTGAACTTTGGGTCTAGACTGATTCAGTACAGCATAATATGACCTTTGTCTTGCCTTGGTTCGATACCCTAACCCGGATCGATTTAGAACTGACATCTGTTTTCCAAGGATCATATCAAGACCCTTGGAACCCGAAGTGAATCGTTCCAAAGCTGCTCTTAGGTCCTTGACTTGAGTTTTCAAGGAGGAGTTCTCTTTCTCAAGTTTTTCAACTTGAGTAGAGGTTCCTTCTTGAACCTTCTCAGTTAAGGATCTAGAGTCAGCTCCCTCTTTCAGGAGTTTTACTTCCTGTCGGAGAGACTCGACTCGAATTTTGGCTTTCGCCAAGTTACTAGATAGGTATGCAATTAATTCAGCTAATTCAGATTTTGAATAACCACTTACAGTTATTTTGCCGTCTTCTGATATGGTGAGATTTTCGTCGTCCGACTCTGATTCTGATCCGGTGTCGATGTCTTCGGATGCAGTCAAGGCGAGCAGGTTCGATTGTGGGGCCTCTTCTTCTTCTTCGGATGAAGACTCATCCCACGTTGCTTGAAGGGCCTTCTTCCTTCTTGTCTTCTTGGCTTCTTTCAGATTAGGGCACTCCGATTTGAAGTGTTCTTTCTTGTTGCATTCGAAGCAGGTCACACTTGATTTGTTCTTGGATGGTTCAGCCGGATCCTCCTTCTTTCGGCTGGCTTTTCTTCTGTTGGACTGATTCTTCAATTCCTTGTAGTAGTCCCGGGCAAGCCGAACTAGCTTGGGTCGATCCCCTTCGCTGTCTTCTGAGTCTGAGTCTGAGTCAGACTCGGGTGCAGGTTGAGGCTTCTTCTTGACCATCTTTCCTGTTTTGCCTGCAACAAAAACAATGCCTTTCTCGGCCAAGGTGCAGTTAGTCTGCTCATGTAATTCAAGTTCAGAAAATAACTCATCTAATTTGATTTTAGAAAGATCCCTTGAAACTTTGTATGCATCTACCATAGATGCCCACAAAGTATTTCTCGGGAAAGCGTTAAGGGTATACCTGATCAGGTCACGGTTTTCTACCTTGTGACTGATTGTATGTAGACCATTCATCATGTAACGCCCGCTTTTTTTTTTTTTTTAAAAGCGGCGTTACGCTGACATACTTAAGGCATGTAACATCATACTGCAGCGGAATAACTTAAACCTTACATATACATGCCCCTACTACCATCCCTAATATAATGACATGGAACTTAGCATATGAACGTCATGCTTAACATCATATCATAACATGCTTAACATCCTACCATAAGGTTCATATCATATCATACTTGACATCCTATCATAAAGTTCCATATGTCACTATTCGAGCATATAGGTAGCAAAAATAAAGTTCTTAGCATAAACGGTTAACACATTCGATTTCATGGGCCAAGTCACCATCACACACATACTTCAGGCCCTCCTGCTGCTTCCTTCATTGTCCCCTTGAATGATCTGCGGTATAAGGAAATAAGACTATAAGCACACAGGCTTAGTAAGACTCTTTCCTACTCACAAAACCATTCATCATTCATCATCTCATAATGAGCACATAAAACATTAACATACTTGGTGCTCTACTTGAAACATAACATCTTACATCACTTATCGTATACATAGCATGACATGAACATAAACATAGTAGACATTCTAAACATGGCATAATTCATGACATAAATCATAAACATAGTAGACATTCTAAGCATGGCATAATTCATGGCATAGATCATAAACATAGTAGCATGGCATAATTCATGACATAAATCATAAACATAGTAGCATGGCATCTTTCATGGCATAAATCATAAACATAGTAGCATGGCATCTTTCATGGCATAAATCATAAACATAGTAGCATAGCATCTTTCATGGCATAAATCATAAACATGGTAGCATGGCATAATACCTATCATAGCATATGAACATCTTCCTAACATAATCATGGCATAGATCATTCATTCTCATGCATACTTCTTAACATGAAACGTAAGCATATCATCTTATCAACATAGCATAATGCATAGCATGAATGGATGCATGAGTGGAATGCATATACATAAGGGATGCTTAACTTTTAAAACATACTATGAAAATGCTTAAACATCATCATCATAACATTTGGGGTCCCCGGCTTGTACCACATACATACATCATAGCGCGCATCCCTAGTAAATCCGAGGTAGCGAGCCCCGACCTACTAGGGTAAGGACAGCATAGTCGGTAGTCCCCGAACCGAGGCGTTCTCAAGGAGCCCATCCCTGTTGCACAGCTCCGGTAGTGCCAGAACCGTGGACAGCTCCGGTAGTCCAGAACCGGGGCGTTCTTAAGGTGCCCATCCCTTGGACCCATATTTGGGTCCGGTACAAGCCCATTCATAAAGTAAAATACTTTGCATGCTTCATCATTCATAAGACATTCATATCATACTTATCATGGCATCATTCTTATCATGAACATGATCATAACATACTTATCATGGCATCCTTCTTATCATGAATATAGACATAACATACTTGTCGTGACATCATTCTCATTCTTAGACATGGCATATGTACACATCATTCATAGAGCATGGCATACATTCGTATACATGGCATATCATTCATAACATGGCATATCATTCATAAACATGGCATATCATACATAACCATGGCATATCATTCATAAACATGGCATATCATTCGTAACCATGACATATCATTCATAACATGACATATCATTCATAAACATGGCATATCATCCATAAACATGGCATATCATTCGTAAACATGGCATATCATTCATAACATGACATATCATTCATAAACATGGCATATCATCCATAAACATGGCATATCATTCGTAAACATG
>JAGFNQ010007535.1:130181-179914 GCA_024364735.1 Boesenbergia rotunda
TAGTTGCGACGTCCCTAGTGGTCAAGGGAAGAATGCAATGGACTAGAACTCTATAAAGAGCGTAATCCTGGACCTGGAGATCTACTGATTGAAACTGACTAACCAGGGGGTTTCGGACAGTTCTATAGAAATATGAATAAAGGGTGTCCAGATCAATATGGGAGTAGGGAGGAGCAAAGGGAGGATCTCTAGGAGGGTAACAGCAGAAAGTGGACTGGGAAGGTCGCAGTCCAAGGAATCTGTTAAACAACAAGGGCGTGATAGTCAAGGGCATTCCTTGTACAGTGGTGATATAGCTAAGATCATCTTGTCTTACTAGGTTGTTGTAAAACTTTGCATATAGGGTAGTATTCACAGGATGGGTGCAGAAAACAAGTTGGTCAAGTTGATAGAAGTTGATGACGTCCATAGCTACTAGACAGAATTGAGTGAAAAATTGCCTATTCAAGAAGCTTGTCTTGATGGGTTTATAGGTCGTCCTAGCAAACTTATTGAATAGTTCTAGGGTTGGAAACCTAGGGTCAGGGCTAGGCTCGGTCCCGGGGTTGGGTTGAGTAGCACGATGTTTTCTAAATTAATAACAAGGAACATGCATTTAGTGAAATAACTAAAAAGAATTAATTAAAAATGCATGAAAGATTGATACCGGGTAGCCATCCGGGGAGGCATGGTTGAAGTGGAGCGTTCGAGGGCACGAGAGGGTCGTTCGGGCACCTTGGGAGGAGAAGAGTAAGAGAGAAGAGTTTGTTTTGGGGTGGCAAATGAATGAAGTCTCGGTGGCCTTTTATAGAGGATAGTTGACCGCCCGGGAAGGATCGGGCACCTGGCTCAGGCGTATGCTGCCAAAGGCAGCTTTTTCGGTGTCGATGCTGTCCTTGGGGGTGCCCGTGAGGACCCGGGCGCCTTGAGTCAGCTGCCATGCGTGGCAGTGGCAGCTTTTGTTGCCTCGAATTGACTTAAAGGCCTAAGCGCCCAATAGGTCACGGGCGCCCAGGTAAGCTAGGTAGTGTTGACAGCTTTTGCTGTCTTGGTCGAAGAGAAAAGGGGGGGCGCCCGAGTTGACCGTTGTTTGACCGTTGACCAGTTTGACTCTTTGATCAGGTTTGACTATTTTGACCTGGTTTGACTCTAATGACCAACCAACAATCAAGTTAATTTAAATATAAAATCAATGTTTTTATTTGACCACATTACAGAAGCCAGATTTTAAGTTAAGTCCTAACTATCTCACCCGGTATATAGTTATCAATCACTTTAACTTATGAGTTTTTGTGAGACATGTTTTAATAGAAGTAAAGATTTTAATTTGAAAAACTATGATTAAATTTAAAAAATTAACTTAATTTTGAAAAACTAATTAATTATGTTTTTAAAATTATTTTTGAAAACAATGGTTGAATCTAAGATTAATTGAAATTTGTGTTAGATTCAAATCTGACAATAGTAAAGTGAATTTGGTTTTCAATAATTGGCTTCCAGGTCTTGGCGAGGCATTAGGCCTTCTTTGGCCGTAGCCTTATTGGATCATCAACTCTTTCCTTGACAAAGCCTTTTATTGAAAATCCATTTTCAAGTTACTTCTTGAAAGATTTTGGTCTAACTAGTTTGGGTCTTGGATCGGTAGCTTCGGCTAGTTTCGCCAAAATGACTTCCTTAACGTACTATCATTTCACCTCCACCCAATACTATGTTATTCAAATTTCAGTTAATCGGTTTAGTCCTTAATCTAACCAGTCCTATGTCTAAGCATGATAAATTACAGAAAATAAATAAACACGCAATCATGCAATTTTACAATAAGAAAAAGCATTTATTTAACTATAAAAATGATTTTTAAGTTGGCTCCTCCTGGACTAAAGCCACGGTAATAATTAGGCAAGATATGAATCTTGTCCTTGGGGATCTAATACTGGTTTGGTCCAGCTTGGTTGCTCAGGCAAAGTTTGGGTACCCATGCTTGAACTTTGGGTCTAGACTGATTCAGTACAGCATAATATGACCTTTGTCTAGCCTTAGTTCGATACCTTAACCCGAATCGAATTAGAACGGACTTCTGTTTTCCAAGGATCATGTCAAGACCCTTGGAACCTGAAGTGAATCGTTCCAAAGTTGCTCTAAGGTCCTTGACTTGAGTTTTCAAGGAGGAGTTCTCTTTCTCAAGTTTTTCAACTTGAGTAGATGTTCCTTCTTGAACTTTCTCAGTTAAGGATCTAGAGTCATCTCCCTCTTTCAGGAGTTTTACTTCCTGTCGGAGAGACTCGACTCGAATTTTGGCTTTCGCCAAGTTACTAGATAGGTATGCAATTAATTCAGCTAATTTAGCTTTTGAATAACCACTTACAGTTATTTTGCCGTCTTCTGATATGGTGAGCTTTCCGTCGTCCGGCTCCGATTCTGATCCAGTGTCGATGTCTTCGGATATAGTCAAGGTGAGCAGGTTCGATTGTGGGGCCTCTTCTTCTTCTTCGGATGAAGACTCGTCCCACGTTGCTTGAAGGGCCTTCTTCCTTCTTGTCTTCTTGGCTTCTTTCAGATTAGGGCACTCTGATTTGAAGTGTCCCTTCTAGTTGCATTCGAAGCACGTTACGTTGGATTTGGTCTTGGATGGTTTGGTTGGTTCATCCTTCTTTCGGCTGGCTTTTCTTCTGATGGACTGATTCTTCAATTCCTTGTAGTAGTCTCGGGCTAGCCGAACAAGCTTTGGTCGATCTCCTTCGTGTCTTCTGAATCTGAGTCTGAATCAGACTCGGGTGCAGGTTGAGGCTTCTTCTTGACCACTTTTCCTGTTTTGCCTGCAACAAAAGCAATGCCTTTCTCGGCCAAGGTGCAGTTAGTCTGCACATGTAATTCAAGTTCAGAAAATAACTCATCTAATTTGATTTTAGAAAGATCCCTTGAAACTTTGTACGCATCTACCATAGATGCCCACAAAGTATTTCTCGAGAAAGCGTTAAGGGTATACCTGATCAGGTCACGGTTCTCTACCTTGTGACCAATTGTATGTAGACCGTTCATCAACTCCTAGATTCTGGCGTGGAGCTGGGCTGCTGACTCGCCGTCGTTCATTTTGATCGTGTATAACTTGTTTAGTAGTAGGTCCCTCTTACTGATTCGAGTGTCGGAGGTTCCTTTGTGCAATTCAATTAACTTATCCCAGAGTTCCTTTGCACTGTTGAATGGTCCCACCCGGTTCAGCTCTTCTTTTGTTAGACCGCATTGGAGTGTTTGGGTCGCTTTAGCATCAACCTCGATCTTTCTTTTTAGCGAGGCATCCCATTCGGTGTAAGGTTGTGCCACTCCTTCAGTATTTTTTGGGATTTCCAGACCAGATTGGATTATAATCCACATGTCCACCTGAGTCTTCAGGTGAACTTCCATCCGACTCTTCCAGTAGGAGAAGTCCTCCCCTCTTGCATGACAATTTAGAAATTCTGAAATAATAAGAACAAAAAAAACTGTGCCAAGACTTGGTCTTGGATTAACAGTGCAGGAATAAGATATTTAAAAGAAATTATCAAGTGGTGTTGCACCAACCTCGATTAACGATAAAAATTTGATCGAAAAAGAAATTAAAAACTTCATAAAAATCCGAAAAACTCCCAAATTGGTGGTTGCACCAAATTTGAGCTACCCCCCTCTGATACCACTTGTTGGATCGAGAAACACGATAGAGGGGGGGGTGAATATCGTGAAAATCTTTTCGGATAAGAATAAGAGAAAATACGCAGCGGAAATAAAACAAACACACAAAGAACACAAGTATTTTTACTTGGTTCGGAGTCGCGGTCGACTCCTACTCCAAGGCCCACGGTCCTTGACCGTTTACTGCGGGCAATTCTATAGTCGCGTAAAGATTTACAGAATTTGGTACAAGAATATAGCAGTAAATAAAAGAATACACTTTTCATTACCGACACTTGGTGTGGATCATACTTCGGAGCAGAGGGTGGTCGTCGGCGCTGGAATGTCGAGAACGGAGTTTGCCGGAGCAGAGCGCTTGAACGAAAAGCTTAGAGACGTTGGAAAGTTGTGTTGTGAAGCCTTGGGGGTCGAGCCCCTTTTATAGTGCTCCTGGGGGCGCTTGGGACGTCGGGGGCGCCTGACATGTGCCTTCCGATCGGAGAAACTTCATCCGCAGCTCGGTCAGCGTTGATCCCCTCTGAATCGGCCTCTGGAGTTGACTGGGGCGCCCGGGACCTCCTGGGCGCCCAGCTTGACTTGGTCCGCTGGCTTCGTGGCTAATTTTGCTTCGACTACCTCTTTGGCTTTGACCATGGGCGCCCGGGAGGTCCCGGGCGCCTAGCCCAGTGTGGTTTCGAAGTGATTCTTGTTCTTTGCTGTTTTGCCTTTGACCTTGGGTGCCGGGATCTCCCGGGCGCTTAGCCCAGTTTCCTGCCCCTCTCCTTTAGGGCATTCTGAGCTGCAAAAACACACTCCTTCGGTCCCTGCATACAAGATTAATTCCAAAAACAAACAAAGCAAGAATATTAGTGAGTATTTACAGCCGTAGCTGTCTTGGTTCTGACTTCGGGTCTCCCAAATGGAACCCTAGGTCGAACCGACGCCTACTGTTCTCTCGATGGGGAACGTGTCCTCACCTACTCCTCTCAGGAGAGTTTACCTTTTGCCAACCGGCTCCTCCGGTTGGACTTTTGCCCGATCCACCTGACCAGGTCTTCGTGCCCAGTCCTCGACCAGGACTTCGTGCCCACCTTCCGAGCAGGTCTTCGGTGCCCAGCCCCTTGACCAGGTCTTCTTTGCCCAGCCCTTTGCCAGGACTTCTTACCTAGTGTGCCTAGGACTTCTTTCCTGCACACTTAGTAAACACATTAGACAACAATAACATCTTATCTCTTGAACCCTTTGCCATTATCAAAACCCAGGTTTGACTTAGGTGTTACCTGCACCAACAATGTGTCCTCCCCAATTATTCATCCCTATCACAAGTCCCCCCTTCAAGTCTAATCGAAGATAGTGGGGCTGACTGATTAGACTTGAGGAATGATGAGAGAGAGCGAAGTATATACGGGGCACACATTGTCATTCATTCTTCCATTATGACTTGTCGGGTCCTAAGAATAGAAACATTCGCTCTTCGGCCCAAGGCGGTCATTTGAGTCAATCCAAAAGGTTGTACGAGTTCCGAGGCCCTGTAGTGATGGTTGTCTATCACCCATTAAGGGTGCATGGGGTATATTAATGACAAGAGATTTTCCTTGTGAATGGATTGTCGTCACGTGGCAGGGTCCTTTTTACACGATCTCCCTCCGATACGCTTAGTCGAGTCATACCAACCGACGGCTATAATGAATTGCAATGCCTCAAGATTTGTGATTCTCTATCGTACACACGTCGTGCATCTATTCTTTCACACTGTAGCTGCTCCTTCCTTATCAAAGGGGAGGCGGAGGCGACCTTCAGTCTTCTTGCACTGCCGACTATCAGAGCTTGTGCCTTCTGCCTTTGCTTGCTAGAGCTTCTCCTTCTTGTGTAAGTCCTATCTGCCTCCATCTTCTTCTTCCATCCCCTATTTTTCTTTAAGATCATGGGCAAGAATGGAAAGGAAAAGAATGGTCTGAGCAAGAAGGAGAAGCCTGAAGGGGAGGAGACTTATCATCTGGAGTGGTACGAGCTCACTTCATCAAAGGTTAAACCTAGTACCCTGAGAGCCGTTTGTGAGACTTATGGTATCTCGGCAGAGTTAGAAGTTAGGGTTCCTAGGATCGACCAGTTTACCGTAGAACCCCCCTTAGGATTTTACACTTTCTTCCTAGGCCAGGTAGAGTTCGATCTCCGTTTTCCAATCCTTCTTTTTTTCATGGTCATCTCTAAATATTTCGATGTTCCCCTATATCAAATGACCCCAAATGTCTTCGCTTAGATGGGTGGGGTGTTTATCCTATTTAAATTGTTCAGCATACCCTTGACCCCCCGTTCCTTTCATTACTTTTTTCTTCCCAACCTAACGTCTAGGGGAGTCTTTAGTTTTACTGCTCGTCCCAGCCACAAATTTATAGGTGACATCCCTTCTTCCCATAAGGAGTGGAAGGAGCGCTTCTTCCTTATCCAACATTCTGAGCGCCCATCTGCTCGACTTGCTGGCGAGAAGATTTACCCTCTCCTCCGGATTTGGGCGACTTCCAGCAAGATCAGGGGTATCAATGAGCTAGAAGCTTCTTGGCCAAAATGGAGTTCTACGACCCTAACCTGGTCCAATGTGAATAGCTCCTGTATTGGGCTGGGATTAGCCCCAAAGTTGTTGAGGCAATCGACCCAAGGATGATCGGGAAGATCATGATTTTGATGTGTGTGTGCCAATATATGTTTAAGGTTAGGGTGTTGTGTTGTTATTTGATATGTGTGATTGAGTTTGCAGGACTTAGAGAATCACACATGGAGGACATATCCGAGGGACGAGAGCTGAGGGAGGAGGACTCCAAGGGCAAGCCGGGAAGTGGACTTCAAAGGGCACACGTGAAGGGTGACATGGAGGCAAGCCAAGGGAAGACTTGTGTGCGCATTCGAGGGACGATAGCCGGTGGAAGAAGAGTTCAACGTGCAAGCCAAGGGAGTATACCAGAAGGCACACGTGAAGGAGAGGCGCAGACGATAGCCGAGCTTTGGGTTGATTTGTGTCACGTGCTCAGCATGTGATATACTTTTTATAGGGATTTTGTGGTCCAGGGAGCGGCGCGGATCCTCTAGACACAAATCAACCCAAAGCTCGCGACCTCTCTCTCGTGCGAATCTCTCTCTCTCGCAAAAACCTCCATCGCCCGCTTGCGCTGCCGTCGCCAACGCCCGACGCGAGAGAGTCCCCGACGCCTCCCATTGCGCGGGCGTGCTGCCTCCCCCGACCAAATCTCGCGCGTGGCGGCTCCATCGTCCCCGACGACCTCGCCTCACGAGCACGCGAGAGAGTCCCCCTCTGGCTCTCACGCGCGTCGCATCCAGTGTCCCCGACTGGTCGGCGACCTCGACTCACGCCGGCGCTCAAGCCCTCTCGCGCGGCTTTGTCCCAGACGCAGGCATCGCCTCCAGCGTCCCCGATTGGTTTGCTCAAGCCCTCTAGCCGGATCCAATCAACAGCTTTGAGATTTGGAAGTTTGACAAAGAACTGGGTTACTGGCTTTGCAATTGCATGCATTGCCAATCTAGCTCTTAGTGGATGCAATGCAGAGGTTGGTACACAGTATCTACTTTGTTCTATTTCTTACAATTATTTATCTATGATTTTTTCATATACTCTAATGAATCTGTGCTTATGTTTCCTAGGGCAGAATGGCAATGCTATACATTTCTTATAGCTGCTGCCGGGCACCTAGGATGTCCAAATCTATTGCTGTTTCCTTGTCTAGTCGTGCAATTAACATGGTTATCAACATCTTCTGTAGTTGCAGTTGCTTACTTCAGTCATCAAACACAGAGGTAAATATTCATGCTACAATTTCTTAACAATAGCTTATCCCAGAAACATGCATAGAAAAGTTTAGCTGCAAATAGATAACTGTGTATTAGCAACTTCAATTTATCAGTAAACTATTTCACTCAGACTAAACTAATAAATTGATATTGCACCTAAGCATCATTATGTAGTTATGATAGAATCCTTACTATTGATTAGATAACATCATAACAAGGATAGTGATATGTTTGAGATGTGTTCATGTTTGCAATTCCTCTTCCTGGCATTTACTTAGATTCTTCTTTAAGCCACCGTCCTAGATTCAGTTGATTGATCAAATCAGGTTAAAATCCAAATCACTTTTATTAGACATTATATATCTTGCATTCGTTTTAGTTGATTTTGTTTCCGATGTGCTACTCTTAGTGTTCATGTAATTGAAGCAATTATAGTCAGTTTGTCTTCTTATCACAGGAATCTAGTACCAGCACTACCAAACCCTACTTGAAAAGTGAAGGAAATAAAGCAAGTGAGATACAAGGCAAAGCCAATGCAATTAAGGACTCATCTAAAGACACACGAGACAACATTGAAAAGCTAAAATTTTGAGAGGCTTCTGATCAAAATTTCAAAATGCTGAACAGGGACTATGATCTTCGGTCACGTCGCCATTCGCCAGTGCACATTTAGAATGTAACAACGCTCAATGAGTTATTTTAACAAAAATTTTTGACATAGGAAACCATGTATATTTTAGTTTATTAACTACTTTGGTGATTCATAATGGCTCAGCTCGACATTTAGAATGTAACAATGCTCAATGAGTTAATTTAACAAAAAGTTCTTACATAGGAAACCATGTATATTTTGGTTTATTAACTACTATGGTGATTCATAATGGCTCAGCTCGACATTTAGAATGTAACAATGGTCAATGAGTTAATTTAACAAAAAGTTTTTACATAGGAAACCATGTATATTTTGGTTTATTAACTACTATGGTGATTCATAATGGCTCAGCTCGATGTAACTTTGGTCAAATAAGAAACACTACAAATCAATTAGAACTTTCGTTTTATCTCAAATTTATAAATTCATTTATATACACATTTATAAATAAAAGCTAATTAGAACTTTAACAATACTTAGCAATACTTGTTAGTCTTTGCTTTCTACTGATACTGAGATCAAACGTATAGAAAATAAAATAAAGAGTAATCATTCGATTTTTCTTAACAACTACTGATTTCAGATAAAAGCATAGCGAAAGTAGCAAAATTGCAAAACTAAAGGCAACACTTCCAAATTGCAGCAAAACTAAATTGCAAAACTAAAGGCAAAGGTAACACTTTTGAGTAATGTTTATCATAAACTATTACAGCAAAATTAAAAGCAACACTTCCAAATTGCAAAACTTTCAAAACTTCCAAATTTCGTTATGAGTAATAGAAACAAAATTATTCTGTTTAAAATAAAGATAGAAATTAAAAAAATAGAAGTGCGATAAAAAAAATTTAAAGGCACAGTAAAACTTCCAAATTACAGCAAAACTTCTAACACATTGCCGTAATTCACAAACTCGACCGAAAGCTTGCCACCAAAGTCTCCACCAAAGCTAAGGAGCTCACTGATTTGAGCAAAAATAAGATTTGCACACCAAAGTCTCCACCAAAACTTGCCACCATACATCAGCATTGTTCCAAGTTGCCCGTCGGAAAATAACCAAGAAGAGATGGTTGATTCACCTATAACATAACAGTATACCATTATTAAGTGCATACTCAATCGTAAACTAAAATAAGAGACCTAGCCACACTCAACCGTATGAAATATATATACCTGAGAAAGTTGTGATGCCAATAATGGTGAAAGTTGAGTCCCAGCTGCACTCAAACTATCAATAGAGCTAGCAATTGTTGACACATCATTTATAGACTACAATAAGAAAATAAAATACATTCATAGTTCGTTATAACATGAATTATTGCACATTAATATAAGTAAAATAAATACCAACCTGATGATTGATCCGATCATATTGTAAGTTGGCCATGCTAGCACCCTGGATTATACAAAAAATTAGAATGATTTAAGTTGTTCAAATTGAACTACAAATATTACCAAATAAAGAAATATTTGAAAGCTAAGGAGTAGAAATCATTACCGTCATTGAAGCTTGGTTTGTTTTCCTTGGCGCTTTTCTTTTCCTTGAAAGCCTCTCTAAGCCACCTTTCAACCTCTTACCTGAGACCGTCTTCTTCTTTGGTTTAATTCCTTTCACTCCACTAGAGTTCCCTTCACCATAATCAAATTCCCAGGATTGTTGGCTCACATTTGATTGTTGGACATTTGATTCATTAACTTGTAACTTATCATCCACCATCTTACACAAACTTAACATAACATCTTTAACAAGCATGTAAGTGCTATCCCTTTCAGCTGCCTTGGTAACCAATTGAACATTCAACCCACATAACTCTTTGTAACACATGTTTTGAAGTAGTTTTGGATCCAAACTAGCATTGTTGTTCATTGAATCATTAATTCCAAAATGTCCAACTTTTGCTTTTCTTGTCCACCTTTTCAATACATAATCACTTGGAATCTTCATGATATTTTTCCATGTAAAAATTTTCAAAATATGAGAACACAAAATTCCAGCAAATTCATATTTTCTACAGCTACACACAATTTTGTCAGAGTTCTTATCAAGTGTAACTATATGATGATTTCTCTTTTTGAGAGGAGTAACTTTATATTTTGTAAATGTATCAACATCCTCAAAAATTTCTAGACTAGAATCATGTGATGAGCACCACTCTTGTTGAAAAAACTTATATACCTCAGGAGTATAAATTTCACTAGCATGCTTTATAATCTCAATTGGAAACATTAAATATAGAACAGTTGTATTTGATTTGAAATCAGCCTTTAATTCCTCATATCGACGATCATCAAGGAGTCTTTGGAAGTGATTGAAGAAGTCTAAAAACTTGTGTTTATAAGTGACATATTTTTTCACAATACTATTCATACTCTCACTTCTTTGAGTTGTAGTCATATCTGCACAAAACATTTGTCGTCCATATACTAAAGCCCATTTTTCTTTTATATTGTACATACGTCTCAACCAATCATTGTCTTCAAGTGCATACTTAGTCAACATCATATTCCATGCTGAAATAAAATCTTCCTCTTCATTAAAATCATATACACAAGAGGCAAAATCTTTAGCAAACTCCCTAAACTGAGAAAAAACTCCACTCAAATGTATGACAACATTTTGATAAATGTGCCAAATGCACAAACGATGATATGTTTCAGGCCATCTGGAAGTTAACGCCTTTGCCATTGCTGCATCTTGATCAGTAAGAATAGTAGTTGGTTTTTTATCACCTATAGCTCTAGTTAATGTATCAAATAACCATTCAAAAGTCAAACTGATTTCATCATATAATAGAGTTGTACCAAAAAGTATGGATTGTTTATGATGATTAGCACCTACAAACAATGCAATTGGCCGACCTTCATTGTTCTTTCTGTAAGTTGTGCCAAAGCAAACAACATCTCCAAAAATAGCATAATCAGCTCTCATTTTAGCATCAGACCAAAAAATATTAGTAATCAAATCATCTTCATCAACTTGGATAGCATAAAAAAAATTAGGATCATTGAACTGCATTTTCTGCAGATACTCCAATACACCGCCAGTATCCCCAACTCTCATAGTCATTGTTCTTTTGGATCGCAAATAGTTTTTGTAATCCTCAGGAATAAATCCTAAATTCTCCCTCCCACCTACTTGCCTCGCCATAAGATCATGAGATGCTTTTGGGGGGATTCCCACATCACTTGCCATCTTAATCTGTCTCGCTGCAGAAGAAGATATATTCCTATGACTTCTAAAGAGATGCGTTTTGTTTGGACTTGAGAGAACATGATTATGCTCTTTAACAAATTGCACCACAGTAAATTTATTTTTTTTCCTATTAGAAATCTTCATTTTAGCCTCACAACCAAACCTTGTTTCATCACGACTTGCTTTGACATAAAGATCCCGTTTGTCTTTTCCTCTTTTACCTTCGGCACAACAATAAAAGACCCTATCAAGTAATTGACCTGATTGATCCTTGTGAAATTTACCTCTCCTTATGCCAAATCCAACTTTTTTAGCATATGTTAAATAAAATTGGTATGCATCATCTTCAGTTTCAAATTCCAACCTCAGTTGGGGTATATCCAAATCTATTTCAATGTTCAAACCTATACAATTAAACAAACAAAACAAGATGGCTAAATAGGGAAATTCAATACACAGAAGGTTAATACATTCTAAATATGATTCTTATTACCTTCATTCATATCATCAAAGTCATCCCAATTATCTTCATTTCCTTCGAAATTGAAAGTAGATTCACCCTCCATCTCGATGATAATTACTTTGATCATGTAAAAAAAAAATAATCAAATTCTCAAATAGTGATCAAAGAAGAAAATTCAACAAAAACTCTAGAATTGAAACAGGGCATGTAAAAAAAAATCAATACTACCTACAAACAGTGAACAAGGCTAAGGATCAAATAATAAGCCGAAAAAGAGAGAATATCTTTCCTCATCCCGGGAGTAGAGTGACTGACTTACAAGACTCGTAGGTTCAATGAGCCATTATATTAGTATAAAGAGCCCCCTCAAATAAGTACTAAGTATAAGATATATAGTATCACATATATCCATTCATAAGATATACTAGTCATTCAAACAGGGGACGATGAATGTAAAAATGAGGAAGGAATCAACAAAAGGTTTTTCTTTGATCGATGCTACAAACATAATTGTGTTGAGTAATATAGAACCATGCCAGTTTATAGAATCTCCTAACTTGCTACGTGGTGGACTTTACTTGTGTAATTGGATCGCCATAACTCTCAATTAAACCATCATGGGTTCCGAGACTATGGTATGATTAAAGAACATAAAATTATTGCTCAAACACAATCTTAAAGTGGCTAACAGAGAAAAATAGAATCAATGGCCAGTTTACAGAATTCCCTAACCTGCTTGCGACTGCAGCGCCGGCGGTGATCTGAGATGGCCAAGGGAGGTGGGGGAGTCCAGCAGGTCTGAGTGGCGGCAGAGGGATGGCTGCAATTAACTGCAGCGCCGGAGTCGCAACCGGAGGAGTGAGGATGGCGGCCAGCGATTGAGCGCCGGCGTTGCAGTCCAGAGTGAGGCGCTTTCAAGCGGGGAAGGGAAGATCGTGGAGACGAGGACGCGAGAGATAGCCTTGAGTCGGGGGAGGAGGAGGTCGGCTTCGCTGAGAGAGCAGAGGAAGCGGGGAAGGGAAGAGCGTGGAGACGAGGGGAGGAGGAGGTCGGCTTTGCTTTCGGCGGCGCGGCGGCGGAGGGATGCGCGAGAGAGCAGAGGAAAATTTCGCGAGAGATTTTTTTTGTGGCTCGCTGAGGTCACGTGCGGTGCACGTGTGTGGGGTTTTTATAACACAGATGTGGTCCAGGGGGGACCAGGGATCCCTGGACCAGAAGATCCCATTCGTCCAGGGAGGGACCAGGGATCCCTGGACCAGAGGATCCGCACCGGAAGAATAGTCGGTACAGTAGAAAAAATGGGGCAGGGATCCTCTGATCCCAAAATCCCTGGTCCATCCCTGGTCCACACTAAAATTGCGGCCGGATAGTGATTACGATCCGGCCGCAATTTGTTTCGATCCCCTCTAGGGTTCACCGTGCCCCTCAGGTTATAGTTTGGGTTCGGCGGCCACCCGACGGCCTAAACCCTAAATCCGGATTTAGGATTTGTTGGATATGATTTTGCGATACAAAATCAAGGTGCCATCGATCGTTGAAAGTCTGATATGACTTCAAAATCGAAGTCTACGTTTCACGTAGATTAATTTAGACTATTAATTTGCTCAAAACCGATTATGGGTGAATGAGAAATTAATGGCGAAAAGTTGTATCCAAAATACATATTAAGGAAGGATGGGGTTTTTAGTCCCACATCGCTTACCGACGCAAGCCAAAGCTTCCTTATATGTGTTGCTGTGTTAATATAGTTAACACAACAAGCACAGGAGCTCTCTAGCCATGGGCGAGCAGGTGCTCGCACCTGCGAGCCCGCCGCCCGCCACGCGCACACGCGCGCAATGGGCGCTTTGTAGGCGCACTTTGCACTTTGCACTTTGCACTTTGCACTTTGCACGTACGCATCGTCGCGAGGAGCATTGAGGAGCTTTCTTTATGCTCCAGGTGACAATGACGTGGCAGTGCCTTTGTGGCACATGACGTGGCAGCGTCTGCGTGTAGAGATCGGTGACTGTACTGATGATTGGATAAACGGATGGATCGAAGATGGTAATAAATCGCAGTGGATGCGATCGATCTGGAGCGTTGATGGCTCTGGGTTATAAACTGACCATTGATGAGGGGGGTTTGATCTGAAGCGTTGGATTAAATGAAGTGATCTGATGGCTGAGATCAAGATGGATGAAGAGATAAGTCTCTTCGAATCCAATGGACGAGATCATTCCATAATCTGAAGAGTTAAAACTCTTCAGATCCAATGGATCTGATCAAAAGAGATCTGAAGAGTTATAACTCTTCAGATCTGATGGATGAGATTAAACCCTTTCCAAAGGGTTATGTCTTTTTGATCTGGACGATCCAGATCACTCCTCACTAAGGGTTACTTACCTCTTCACCAACTATATAAAGATTCCTTCTCATTTGGAAATTCATCTCATTCAGAATTGCATTTCTAAGCATAGCATTCAAGCATCCTCTGCATAAAGAGTTCGAAAAACCTGCGATCAAGTTCGCCGGTCTCGAAATTTGGAGTGCTACTATTTCGAGACGACGTCGTTGTATCTTGGGAACAAATTGCTGCAATCCGTGAGCACCTGTAGCGGAGCAATATCGTTTTACGGAGATAGTGTCGAACACTAGCCTCGACGTACAAATCAGTTTGCCTACCGGCAGCAACCTCCCGGAAGTACCGACAAGTTGTAAACTGACTATGTCAAATACCGAGGATGGACAACAACTACAAACAAGCGTAAAACGATATCAGCAAACTGATATGACGAGGATCAACGACGTTCCAATCGCCATCCCTCACGCCGAGAAGCCGGAGAAATTCAACGGAGCCGACTTCAAAAGATGGCAGCAGAAGATGCTGTTCTACTTAACCACGCTAAACCTTGTACGGTTTCTGCGTGAAGACCCGCCAGCCGCTACGGAAGACAATTCCGGTAGTAACGCTGCTCGCGATGCGTGGTCTCATGGTGACTTCCTGTGCCACAATTACGTTCTGAACGCGCTGGACAACGCGCTATACAACGTATATTGCATGATCGAGACGGCCAAATCTCTGTGGGAATCACTAGAGAAGAAGTACAAAACCGAGAACGCCGGACTGAAGAAATTCATCGTCGGCCCGGTTTTTGGATTTCAAAATGGTGGATTCCAAGAGCGTCACGTCTCAAGTCCAAGATATGCAACTGATAATGCATAATTTGGACGCCGAAGGCATGCCATTGAACGAGTCGTTCAAAGTAGCTGCGGTAATCGAGAAGCTCCCTCCGTCATGGATAGATTTCAAGAATTACCTAAAGCACAAGCAGAAGGAGATGGGACTTGAAGACCTTATCTTGAAGCTGCGAATAGAGGAGGATAATCGAAAATTATCCAACCCTAAAGGAACGAAGCGGACAATCGAAGACATGTCCAACCTGGCAGAACCAAAAGCCAAGAAGCCGAAGCAAACCAAACAGAAGGCTCAAGGCAAGAAGTTCAAGGGCTCCTACTACAACTGTGGAAAAAATGGACACATGTCTAAAGACTGCAGATGCCCAAAGAAGACAACCAAGAGTCCGAAGAATGTTGCGAACCAGGTCGCAACTTCCACTGACATTGATCTCAGTACCTTGGATCTCACTGCAGTCGTGTTTGAAGCCAACCTGGTGGACAACCCGAGGCAGTGGTGGATCGATACTGGAGCAACCCGCCACGTCTGTTCCGACAAAGCGCTGTTCTCCAAGTATACCCCGATAAGTGGAGGAAAGCTCTATATGGGCAATTCCATGACATCCCCAATCGTTGGACTCGGGAAAGTAGTTCTTAAAATGACGTCTGGGAAGGAGCTAACTCTCATTGATGTGCTCCATGTTCCAGACATCAGAAAGAACTTAGTTTCTGGATTGGCACTTGTCAAAGCTGGATTCAAACTAGTGTTCCAGTCCAACAACTTTGTACTAACGAAGAATGGTGTCTTCGTAGGCAAGGGATATATGGAACAAAATCTGTTCAAAATGGTTGTAATGACTGTACATCGTGATTTTGATGGTAATAAAATAAAAGCTTCCAGTTATGTTGTTGAGTGTTTCAATTTATGGCATGGTCGTCTTGGGCATGTCAATAATAATACGCTGAAACGTCTCGTTAAACTAAATTTATTACCGAACATCGATGTTAACGATACACACAAATGTGACGTGTGCGTGGAAGCTAAAATGACGAGACTACCTTTTCATTCGGTGGAAAGGTCAACGACTCCTCTAGAATTAATACATAGTGATCTATGTGACTTAAAATTCGTGCAAACTAGAGGAGGTAAGAAGTACTTCATCACTTTTATCGATGGCTGCACGAGGTTCTGTTATGTCTTTCTTTTAAGGAGTAAAGACGAAACCTTAGAAGCTTTCAGAATCTACAAAACAGAAGTTGAGAATCAACTTGAAAAACGAATTAAAATAATTCGTAGCGATAGAGGTGGAGAATATGGTGCACCGTTTGAAGAATTCTGTTCAGAATCTGGCATTATTCATCAAACAATGGCACCTTATTCACCTCAATCGAATGGTGTTGCCGAACGTAAAAATCGGACACTAAAAGAAATGATGAATGCTTTGCTGATAAATTCAGGTTTACCCCAGAATTTATGGGGGGAAGCTATATTATCAGCAAATCACATTCTCAACAAAATCCCTCACAAGAAAAATGATAAAACGCCATATGAACTATGGAAAGGCCGCAAGCCTTCATACAAATACTTGAAAGTGTGGGGGTGCTTGGCAAAGGTCGAAGTACCTAAGCCAAAGCAAGTAAAGATCGGACCTAAAACGTTCGATGCAATATTTGTCGGATATGCTCAAAATAGTAGTGCATATCGCTTCATAGTTCATAAGTCAGACATTCCTGATATTCATGCGGGTACAACTATAGAATCTCGGAATGCAATATTCTTTGAATACATATTCCCTAATAAGAAGGGAAACATTCAAAATAATGACAACGGAAGTCCTAACGAAAATGACGTTCCTGAACTTAGTTGTCATAAAAGAACTATTGACGATCAAAGCGAAGAGCCACGTCGGAGCAAACGAGCTAGAGTTGAGAAATCGTTCGGGCCAGATTTCATGACCTTCATGTCAGAAGAGGACCCAAGAACTTTAAGCGAAGCTCTCTCTAGTCCCGACGCCCCATTATGGAAAGAAACTGTCAATAGTGAAATCGAGTCCATCATGAATAACCATACTTGGGAATTAGTAGACCTTCCTTCTGGTGCTAAACCACTAGGTTGTAAGTGGATACTAAAACGCAAGTATAAAGCTGATGGATCGGTTGACAAGTATAAGGCCAGACTTGTAGCCAAAGGGTACAAGCAAAAGGAAGGTCTTGATTACTTCGATACCTACTCACCGGTGACAAGGATTACGTCCATACGAGTGCTGATAGCTATCGCAGCACTATATGACCTTGAAATACATCAAATGGATGTTAAAACTGCGTTCTTAAATGGTGAGTTGGAAGAAGAAATCTACATGGAGCAACCCGAGGGGTTCGTAGCTCCTGGAAATGAAGGAAAGGTGTGTAGACTTGTTAAGTCGTTGTACGTACTTAAACAAGCGCCAAAACAATGGCACGAAAAATTTGACAAAATAATGCTGTCAAACGAATTCAGAATAAATGAATGTGACAAATGCATTTATGTCAAGAGCACACCTCAAAATTATGTAATTGTCTGTCTATATGTAGACGACATGCTTATAATGGGAAGTAATCATGATGCAATCATAAGTATTAAGAAAATGTTGACCATCAATTTCGATATGAAAGATATGGGTCTAGCAGATGTCATATTGGGAATTAAAATTCTCAGAACATCCGATGGGATAGTTTTAACACAAACCCATTATGTAGAGTCAGTATTGAAAAGATTCAATGCTAACGATCTCTCTACAGTGAAAACACCTATGGATCTAAGTCAACACTTAGCAAAGAACCATGGTGAACCCATATCACAATTAGAATATTCTCGGATAATAGACAGTTTGATGTATCTCACAAACTGCACACGTCCGGATATTGCTTGTGTGGTCAACAAACTAAGTCGTTTTACGAGTAATCCAAATGACACCCATTGGAAAGCATTGATGCGAGTTCTTAGATATTTAAAATATACTATGAACTACGGATTACATTACGAAAAATATCCCGTTGTTTTGGAAGGATATTGTGATGCTAATTGGATATCAGATACAAAAGACTCCAAATCGACTAGTGGATATGTATTCACGATCGGTGGGGGAGCAGTATCTTGGAAATCCACTAAGCAAACGTGCATTGCTCGGTCAACTATGGAATCCGAGTTTATAGCACTTGACAAAGCAGCTGAAGAAGCTGAATGGCTGCGGAATTTCTTGGAAGATATTCCGAGCTGGACAAAACCTGTGCCTGCCGTACTGATCCACTGTGATAGTTAATCGGCAATTGGAAGGGCACAGAGTAGTATGTATAATGGTAAGTCACGACATATACGTCGTCGACACAATACCATTAGGCAGTTGATTTCGAACGGAGTGACTGCAATCGACTATGTCAAATCTAAGGATAATTTGGCAGATCCCCTTACGAAGGGGCTAAATCAAGATTAAGTATACTGCTCATCAAGAGGAATGAGATTAAAATTCTACAACTAAAAAACATCTGTAGCGGTAACCCAACCTTGTTGACTGGAGATCCCAAGATCTTGGTTCAATGGGACAACAAAGTTGCAGAAGTTGTGTAACAGCACAAGAGATACGTTATCTCTATCCCAATCCTAGGATGAATTGGTGCTGCCCTACCACATGTAGTGAGGCTAAGCTTATGCTTTTAATGACTTCTATACCTTTACAAGGTAGAGTATAGTAGGATACTCTTGATAGAAGTGTCACCTATGTGAGTGTGAAGACAGGCCGCTTCAATGAAACACTCATGAATCCAATATGGTGTCCATGGCCGAAACGGAACCAACCCATGAGAACTAAAAGTAGGTGAGATGAGTCTCTGTGTGGGTGTTATTGTCTTAGTATACACCAACAGCTGAGCAGTTCAAGACATCACGTTCACTGCGCAGCCTAGTATACTCGATAGCATTCCACTACGGAAGGTTCAAAGCCACAAGCTACCTATCCTGATGCATTGACTTATCGATTGGACTCTTGTAAAAGTGTCAGCATACATACATGCAACATATGCATTAATTTCCATTCATGTGGGGGATTGTTGGATATGATTTTGCGATACAAAATCAAGGTGCCATCGATCGTTGAAAGTCTGATATGACTTCAAAATCGAAGTCTACGTTTCACGTAGATTAATTTAGACTATTAATTTGCTCAAAATCGATTATGGGTGAATGAGAAATTAATGGCGAAAAGTTGTATCCAAAATACATATTAAGGAAGGATGGGGGTTTTTAGTCCCACATCGCTTACCGGCGCAAGCCAAAGCTTCCTTATATGTGTTGCTGTGTTAATATAGTTAACACAACAAGCACAGGAGCTCTCTAGCCATGGGCGAGCAGGTGCTCGCACCTGCGAGCCCGCCGCTCGCCACGCGCACACGCGCACACGCGCGCAATGGGCGCTTTGTAGTCGCACTTTGCACTTCGCACGTACGCATCGTCGCGAGGAGCATTGAGGAGCTTTCTTTATACTCCAGGTGACAATGACGTGGCAGTGCCTTTGTGGCACATGACGTGGCAGCGTCTGCGTGTAGAGATCGGTGACTGTACTGATGATTGGATAAACGGATGGATCGAAGATGATAATAAATCGCAGTGGATGCGATCGATCTGGAGCGTTGATGGCTCTGGGTTATAAACTGACCATTGATGAGGGGGGTTTGATCTGAAGCGTTGGATTAAATGAAGTGATCTGACGGCTGAGATCAAGATGGATGAAGAGATAAGTCTCTTCGAATCCAATGGACGAGATCATTCCATAATCTGAAGAGTTAAAACTCTTCAGATCCAATGGATCTGATCAAAAGAGATCTGAAGAGTTATAACTCTTCAGATTTGATGGATGAGATTAAACCCTTTCCAAAGGGTTGTCTTTTTGATCTGGACGATCCAGATCACTCCTCACTAAGGGTTACTTACCTCTTCACCAACTATATAAAGATTCCTTCTCATTTAGAAATTCATCTCATTCAGAATTGCATTTCTAAGCATAGCATTCAAGCATCCTTTGCATAAAGAGTTCGAAAAACCTGCGATCAAGTTCGCCGGTCTCGAAATTTGGAGTGCTACTATTTCGAGACGACGTCGTTGTATCTTGGGAACGAATTGCTGCAATCCGTGAGCACCTGTAGCGGAGCAATATCGTTTTACGGAGATAGTGTCGAACACTAGCCTCGACGTACAAATCAGTTTGCCTACCGGCAGCAACCTCCCGGAAGTACCGACAAGTCGTAAACCGACTATGTCAAATACCGAGGACGGACAACAATTACAAACAGGATTTAGGGTTTAAGGTTTTAGATTTAGGGTTTAGGCCGTCGGGTGGCCTCCGGCCACCCGCCCGAACCCAAACTATAACCTTTGTGGCACGGTGAACCCTAGAGGGGATCGAAACAAATTGCGGCCGGATCGCAATCACGATCCGGCTGTCATTTTAGTATGGACCAGGGATAGACTAGGGATTTTGCGACCAGAGGATCCCTGCCCGAAAAAACGAGGTTTCGTTTTTGTGGACGGACCAACTCCGACGATTTGGACGTCGACGTAGGCAAGTCTGACCCGTTCGAACATCTCGTGAATAATATAATAAAAGAGATCTTAGATGCAACGGAGAATTTATAACATCCAATTTATATTATACTTTTTTCTATTATAAATCCCATCTTTATATATATAAGCAAGATTTATAAATTTTTTTTATAAATGGATGCCAAAATTTGGGATCAAGTTTATGCTCTCTTTTTTACTATAAAATATTTAATATTTATGATAGTGAGATAACAAAAAAAAAAAAAGTTATAGAGATTTACGATAATGGAGAGCGGTTTTTAAAAGAAGTGAAGTTTTAATTTTTTATGTGACAATGATATGGTGGTGATCCTGTTGCGAAGTGAGTCAGACGTCCCTATAGCTGGATGAGTCTCCGAGAAGGGCGAGGTCGCTGAAGTGGCGTGACGAGCTGGGCCGCTCCAACCTGCATGACAGAGACCGTTAGAACCCGCCGAGAAAAGTCCCTGGCCAGGCACTCCGACGGTCATGTCAGTATACGACTGTGGAGATGGAAAGCAATAGAACAGTAGGGAAATTGCACTATTGCGCGTACCTGGGAAATACGGAGTGAGAAGCATAAGTAGCCGGGGAAGCTGACATGTTCTACCCCATCTGCCACCTGCTGTCGCGTAGCGAGGATAAGGCAAGGCATGTCCAGGGGTGGCAGGGTAAAGTGACTCATGCTGTGTTGAGGAAAGGGGCCCTGTCAACTTAAGAGTTGGCACCGTTGGACGCCGCTCGGCCTGACACCGCGGCATGTGGTCGAGATACGAGAGACAAGAGGTGGCAAGCAGATCAAAACCTCGGCGGGATATCCGCTACTGTGGGTCAGGACGACCGAGGTTCTGCGCCGGCCCCGTACAGCTTCTGGTAGTCCGGTGTCAGGGAGTGGTTGCGCCTGCTAGGACGCTGAGTGACGAGGCTTGATGAGGGCCTGTGAGGGTGCCGACTGGGGCACCTAGTAGCGAGGCCGGCTGAGGGCCTGTGAGGGTGCCGACTGGGGCACTCAATAACGAGGCCGGCTGAGAGCCTGTGAGGGTGCCGACTGGGGCACTTAGGAACACCTTCTGTGGCTCGGGCTTATCTCCGTAGCGTGGGCCACCACGCGTAGGCGGGGAGTCGAGGCTGAACAAGTCACCAATCATCTGTCTCAAGAGAAGGCCCTTACGGGACTATATGGACCTTGACACGGAAACCCAGGGGGCCTGAGCCCGCGGACCTCCTACTCAGCGGGATCGTCCCAATCACTGGTCACCTTCCTTCTGACTGAGCGCTAGGCTGCCGGGCCAGACTACGTAAGCTGGCCCGAGATCATAAGTCTCTCCCTCAAGTCTAATCGAAGGAGGCACGCAGTCCGACTGACTAGACCCTAAATCTGGTCCAAACCTGGCGCGCCCCTCTGAAGGACCGACCGTCATCGATTGGGAATATTCTACTGCACCTGTATTCTGTCGCCCTGAATATTACCCGAGTCTGATCAGACGGCTTTAGCTGGGCCGCACATTTCTCCCAGTCGTCCATCGGACGATTGGCACTCCTCGCCTGCCTCCATAAGTGAGCCTCTTCGCTTGCCCGTTCTTCTTTCTGCATTCGAAACCATTCGCCGTCCTCCGCTGCTTTGCATGCCGTTAGGGTTGCAGCAACTTCCTTGTCCCGGCCTTTCTTCGACTACCCCTCCGCACTGGTTAGCTTCTCACCTCCTTCTTCTCCGATGGCCTCCTCTTCTTCGTCTCCACCCCCGCCTCAGCCTTGGTATGCCACCCTGAGAACCACCCTGACCGCCCATGACCTGCTTCAAATGAAATCGGACTTCCTGATTCCGGCCGACCACCGCCTACACTTGCCCAAATCACACGAACACCCAAATTCTGCCCCCTTGGGCTACATTGCCTTATCTCGGGATCATCTTCAAGCCGGTCTGCGTTTCCCCATCCATCCCTTCATTGCCACCGTCTGTGACTACTTCCAGATTCCTCTGTCTCAACTAGCCCCCAACGCCATACGTCTGATATGCGGCTCAGCCATCGTTTTCTCACTTCTTGAGATTCCCCTTGTCCCGGAGAACTTCCATTACTTCTTTTACCCTAAACAGCAAGAGGTGGGTGACTTCTTCTTCCAAGCCCGAGCCAAAACCTCCTTCCTCCTAAACCTGCCCACTTCAAATAAGGGCTGGAAAGAACGGTACTTCTTCATCGGGCCTATCCCTGCCCCGGGCTGGCCTACCACCTGGGTGGAGGAACTTCCCGTTTTCGAGACTCTCCCCCGACATTATCGCACGTCCGCCGCCTACCTGGAGATTGTCGCCAAACTGGAGGACAGACACTTTCATGGCGGACTTTTGTTGAAGGAAGGGATTCTTTCCACCTTCGGCCTTAGCCCGAGCCCCACCCCACCTCTGTCCGACGCGGGTGAGTCCCCTGACAACTAGTGAGTATTGTTGATGCAGTCTGGCCTTGATTGTTGTTTTGGTGTTGACATCGATTTTAGTTTATGTTGATTATGATTTTGATGATTATGATTAAGTCCTGGTCGGGGATCAGGCATGGTATGGAAAATCCTAGTCTGGGAGGCTAGGTGTTGGAAAATCCTAACCTGGAGGGTTAGGTGTTGAAAAGTCCTAGTCTGGGAGGCTAGGTGTTGGAAAAGTCCTAATTCGGAAAGGTTGGGTGAAAAGTCCTAGCTTGGAGGGCTAGGTGAAAAGTCCTAACTTGGAGGGTTAGGTGCAAATTCCCATCCTGGAGAATTAGGTGAAAAAGTCCTGGCTTGGAGGGTCAGGTCCTAGCTTGGAGGGCTAGGTTTGGAAAGTCCTAATCCGGAAGAGTTGGGTGAAAAGTCCTAGCTTGGAGGGCTAGGTGCAAAGTCCTAGCTTGGAGGGCTAGGTGAAAAGTCCTAACTTGGAGGGTTAGGTGCAAATTCCTAATTTGGAGGGTTAGGTGAAAAATCCTTAGCTTGGAGGGCTAAGGTGGATGGAAACTTAGCTTGGAGGGCTAAGTTTAAGTCCCTGGATCGGTCTGGTGATCGGTCAGGGAAGCTGGCACGCTGTCCTGTTGTGGATCGGTCTGGTGACCGATCCAGCAACGACTGACCGGTCTGGTGACCGATCAGGGAGCACACAGTGAGGTTGGGAACCTACTGTACTGCTCCTGATCGATCTGGTGACCGATCAGGGAGTGCGTGTTTCACCCATTGCTTGGCTCCTGATCGGTCTGGTGACCGATCAGGGAGCAAACCAGTGAGGTTGAGTTCCCCTGCTGATCTGCACCTGATCGGTCTGGTGACCGATCAGGATCACTGTGCAGATCGTTCCAGAGAACGATCAAGCGTCGCAGGTTCCTCTCTATGATCGATCAGGACGGAGCCTGATCGGTCTGGTCATGATCTGATCGGTCTGGTGACTGATCAGGAGGCTTCCTGATCGGTCTGGTGACCGATCAGTAGGTCTGGACTACGAAGCTCAGAAATCGCCCAAGAAAGGGGTGGATCGTTCGGGTGATCAATCCACAACCTGGGATCGGTCTGATGATCGACCCAGGAGAAGTCACAAAGAAATCGCGATTTCTGATTGAGCGTTGGGGACCGATCAGGACGGAGCCTGATCGGTCTGGACCTAGCCTGATCGGTCTGGTGACCGATCAGGAGTTGCTCTGATCGGTCGGGTGACCGATCACTTTAATTCAAATTGCACTGTCAGACGCTCTGATCGCGTCTGACCGTATCCGATTCGCTGATGTTTGCCTCTGGTATTTGATTTACTGTGTGATATACTGCTCTAACAGTCTGATTAAGCTGTAGGTGACAGGGGAGGATTCAAACACTCAAGGAGAAGTCAATGGAGGCTTTCCTTGGAGCAGGTTTGTCCATTTCTCATCTCAGGTTGCAACGGCTGGAGCTGCAGGACTGAAGCCGCTGACTGAAGCTTGGCTGAGGGAGCTCAGGAAGTTCAGTAAGGGTTCAGTGGTAGCTGGCATTGGCAGTGAGGCAGCTGGAGGCTGCTGGAGATGAGGTCACTTGATGCTTAGTGGAGAAACAAAAGGGTTCGTTGATAGTGGATGCTCCAAACACATGACCGGGGATAGATCATTGTTTACCATACTTTTCAAGAAAAGTAGAGGTAATGTATCATTTGGTAACAATGGTAGTCTTAAGGTCATAGGAATAGGAGATATTCAAATATCCGAATGTCTTAGAATTTCAAATGTTCTTCTAGTCAAGGGGATGAAATTTAATCTCCTAAGTGTGAGTCAATTGTGTGACACGGGTTACACAATTGATTTCCAACCAAGTCAATGTCTAGTTAGACACAATGACACCTTGGACACAGTACTAGTAGGAACAAGAGTAGACAATATTTATCAAGTTTCATTTAAAAGTGCTACTAATGTTTCTGCTAAGTGTTTCATGTCAAAAGAAGAAGAGTCCACCCTTTGGCACTGGAGGCTAGCTCATGTGAACTTGAAGAACATCCGGAAGTTGGCCAACAAGGGACTAGTCCGTGGCTTACCGAGCATCAAGTATGAAAAAGGCAAACTTTGTGATGCATGTCAAATGGGTAAGCAAACAAAATCTGCACATAAAGGTAAGAGCGCTGTAAGTACTTCCAATGCATTAGATTTACTTCATATGGATCTATTTGATTGTAGTACCATCATATCTTTGAATGAAAGTAGATATTGCTTGGTGATCATTGATGATTTCACTAGATATACATGGACTTACTTTTTAAAATATAAGGACCAGACCTTAGATGTTTTCATTTCTTTTTGTAGAAGAGTTGAAAATGAGAAATCATCAACCATTAAGACAATTAGAAGTGATCATGGAGGTGAATTTCAAAACCAAAGGTTTTTAGAGTTTTGTCAAGATAGAGGTTATAAGCATGAGTTCTCCACTCCTAGAACACCACAATAAAATGGTGTTGTAGAGAGGAAGAACCGTGTGCTTCAAGAGGCCGCACGAAGCATGCTTAATCAGTACTCACTCTCGAGTTACTTATGGGCAGAAGCTGTAAATACAACTTGCTATGTGCAAAATCGAGTCCTCATCCATAGGTTTCTAGGAAAGACTCCCCATGAACTTTGGTTTGGGAAACCACCTACGGTTAAACACCTTAGGGTGTTTGGTTGTAAGGTGTTCATTCTAAACACCAAGGACCACCTTGGAAAGTTCACGACAAAGGCTGATGAAGGGATACTAGTCAGGTACTCCCTTGTTAGCAAAGCCTATCGAGTCTATAACAAGAAGTCTAGATTAGTTGAAGAGTCTTCTGATGTGGTCTTTGAAGAAATTCCAAAATCAAGTGATCAATCAGAAAATATAGAAGGAGTTCAATTCGAACTTAGGAGACTAAGTTTGAATGAAACTCCAAGTGTTGTTGATGGTGATGAGTCTGATGACGGTGAACCTAGACAACCCATTGATCAGCCGGATCCTGAGGCTGAACTTGTGTCTGGTGAACTCGTTCAAGAAGCACCACCAACACCAAGGCAAACTAGAATAGCCTCTAGTCATCCCCAAGACCAAATTGTTGGAGACATCCATCAGGGGGTTAGAACTAGATCATTCTTCCGGAATGAGGCTAATGAAGTTGCCCTAATTTCTGAAATGGAACCTAGGAAAATTGGTGAAGCATTAAATGATCCCGATTGGATCATTGCAATGCAAGATGAACTAGGTCAATTTGAGAGAAGTCAAGTTTGGGACTTAGTCCCTAGACCCAAGAAGACCTCCATTATTGGAACCAAATGGGTCTTTAAGAACAAATTGAACCATAAGGGAGAAATCATTAGAAACAAGGCACGCTTGGTAGCCAAGGGCTACAGTCAAGTTGAAGGCCTTGATTATGATGAGACCTATGCTCCTGTGGCACGATTAGAATCCATCCGATTGATGCTAGCATTTGCAGCACATCGTGGTTTCAAATTATATCCAATGAATGTTAAATCAGCCTTTCTAAATGGTTTAATTCGAGAAGAGGTCTATGTTGAACAACCACCGGGGTTTGAGAGTACCGAATTTCCAAACCACGTGTTCAAGCTCAAAAAGGCACTTTATGGCCTTAAACAAGCACCCCGAGCTTGGTATGAGCGGTTGTCAACATTCCTAATTGAGAAGGGCTTCGTTAGAGGCCAAATAGACCCTACACTATTTCTACGAAGAGATGGTGACAATATATTTGTGGCCCAAGTATATGTTGATGACATAATTTGTGGCTCTAACAATAAGGGCTATTTAAATGAGTTCATTGGACACATGGAGAGTGAGTTTGAAATGAGTCTAGTGGGAGAGTTGACTTTCTTCCTTGGACTTGAAATCAAGCAAACTCGCGATGGTATCCATGTGCACCAATCAAAGTATACACAAGAAATGCTTCGAAAATTTAATATGAGTGATTCAAAAGAGGTAACCACTCCCATGGCCATAAACACAAGATTAGACAATGACGAGAGTGGTAAACCCGTTGATTTGACTCAATATCGAAGCATGATAGGTAGTTTGTTATACCTTACAGCTAGTCGACCTGATATACTATTTGCTGTAGGTATGTGCGCTAGGTATCAAATTTGTGCCAAGGAATCTCATTTAATTGCTGTTAAGCGAATTTTGAGATATCTCAAAGGCACAATTGGAGTCGGTCTATGGTACCCCCGTACCGAATCTTTTGATTTAATTGGCTATACGGATTCCGACTACGCTGGATGTAAGTTGGACCGAAAGAGCACAAGTGGGGGTTGCCAATTCTTAGGTTCATCCTTAGTGAGTTGGTCGAATCGGAAGCAACATTGCGTTGCTCTCTCCACGACCGAGGCAGAATATATCGCCATGGGAGAGAGTGTATCACAATTGTTGTGGATGATACATACTTTAGAGGACTATGGATTGAGTTACAAGGGTGTGCAAGTGTTATGTGATAACATAAGCACAATTAACCTAACCAAGAATCCAGTCCATCACTCTAGGACCAAACACATTGAAGTAAGACACCACTTCATTAGGGATCATGTAGCTAGGGGAGATATTGTACTCTCACATGTAGAGTTCAAATCAAACCTAGCCGACATTTTCACTAAACCACTTCCCGAAAATGAATTTAGTTTTCTAAGACGGGAGTTGGGAATGTGTCGCGCTTCATAGTTTTTCTATTTGTAATCAAACTCTTCATGATTATTTCGAAATTGTTGGGAAACAATTGGGTAACTTTGGGGACATCTCACACAAACTATAAGGGTTAACAAAACATTTTTGTTTGCTAGATATGGGGTGAGATGTTAGGATCAACTAAATTTCTCAAAATGTCATTGCATCCCTTGAGAAATTAAGTTGACGAGATAATAATCATGGTGGTGACCAAGTATGGGGAAAACCAATGCATAACATATGTGTATTTGGCTCCATGATCATACTTGGACATTCCAATCAAGGCAACTTGATTGGAAACTTGGATTTGGAACCAAAACTTGATTGAATTTGCTTGATTGAGTGTTGATTGAGTTTGACTCCATTTGGATGGGTCAAAGTGATTATTGAACCCATAAGAACCTTTGATCCTTGTTCAGGGATCAATTTTAGTCATGAGATCATGTCCAAGTTCGATAAATTTCACCAGATCTCGTTGGAAAGTTTCAGAAATTCTGAAACTGAACATTTCAGTTCGTATCAGGGAGTATCAGGAACCCTGATCGGTCACCGGCTTGCCTCGCCGATTGGTCTGTGGACCGATCACCACAGGAAGGAGCCAGATCGGTCCTCGAACCGATCTGGCACCCTATGGTGATCGGTCCACAGACCGATCAGGGAGCCCAGCAGTTTTCCTCCGGACCCTACTGTTCGTGTCCTGATCGGTCAACCGACCGATCAGGAGCGCACCTGATCGGTCACCCGACCGATCAGGATCCGCTCAGTCCGATCAGGCTGTAGCCTGATCGGTCTAGGTGCGATCAGATCGAACGGTGATCCGTTCAGACGCATTAAATTCTGGTTGGTGGACCGATCCACCAACCGATTAANGTTCCTCTTGCGCCGAGGCTTCTTCTGCGCAAGCTCTTTCCCCTCAAAACTTCAAGAATCTCTTCAATGGCACCAAAGTAAGTGTTTGGCTTCGGTTTTCTTTTCAAACAGTTCATAAACTATGTTTTGGAAGCTAACCATGTTTTGGTTCGTGTTCTTGCTGTTGTACCGTGACCCTATTCCACTTGTCATGCACCTTCTTTCCATACTTGATCATATGAACAAATCTATCATTCATCTCATTTTCTATCTCAAACTTGATCAATTCTTGATTGGGTGTTCTCTTACCTGATCAATTCTTGATTTGGTCTATGATCACCTTGCCAAATTGATTCAATCATGATTGTACAATCAATTCAACTCCTTAGAAGATCTTCCAAGGGCAAGGACGTTGCGAAGGGCAGCTCGAGGGGGAAAGCTCCTTCCTCCTCTGCCCCTTCCAGAAGGCCACAGCCGTCTTCTAACTCCCGATTCCCGAATGCGGCCTGTGAACAGGCCTTTCAAGCAAGGACCTTCAAACTTTTACCATGTCGATCCATTGATGTTCCCTTCCTAACTGAGTACTGCCCCTCTGTATGGAGATTGTCACTTACTACAATCTGGGTTTTCTTCTTTCCTTGGTACGGACCATAAATTACGACCTAGTCTCTGAATTCTACAACAACCTGCAACAAGGTCCTCAAGGGGGTTTCGAGTTCACTACTCGTGTCGGGAAAATGAACCTTGATTTTTCTTATGAGATTTTAGCCGAATGCTTAGGTGGTCGACGATCACCTAACCTCTATTCGATTTATCCAGAGCTCCCTGATCCTCTGCTGGCCCCGTTCGCAGATGTTACTCCCGACTCTATCTATCAGCACTTCTTTGGTCATCCTCGCCCTGCCGGGCTTGACAAATTGGGTCCAGTTTTCCCCACTTTTGCAGCCCTCCGCCTTGCTCCAGCTGATTATGTCCTTTTCAAGATCATCACAAATTGCATCTTACCCATTACTTCAAAGCCGTTGGCCGAGATCCGACCCCACCACTGCCTCATGCTCTACGACATGCATTGCCGGATGGACTTTGATATCATGGAGAGCATTTTTCAGTCTATCCTATCCTACCGTGAGCCGAGTCGTCGCACGGTTTATATGCCTTTTGGTCACATCATCACTGATTGGCTTATGTTAGTTGGTGTTGACGTCACCAAAGGCAGGACCGTGCCCATGGTTAAACAAGATTGTCGGTTGGGTCGGCGAGCTTTTGCGAAGTCGGGTATTATCATTCGTGAGCGTGATGGGGTCTTGGTGTGGAAGGATGGACGCGGACTTGGTGAGCTGCCTGGCGGAGCACCACATTTTCAGGCACCACACGAGGCTCCTCCTGCTGACGACGAGTATGACGACGAGCCGGAGTCTGATCTTCGCTGGCAGATCGCGGAGCTGGATCAAACCTTCCAGCAGGATTTTCAGTTGCGAGAGGCTTACCGCGAGGAGACTCGATCACGGTTCAGCTCTATTGAGCACAGATTGACAGCGATTGAGACTGACGTCTCTGGGACCCGTGCCCTCCAGCAGACATGGTATGATGAGTGGCGCAGCCACACATTTCCAGGAGGTGCACCTTCATCGAGTACTGCACCAGGGTCCTTTGCTCCTACTGATGCGACGATGGATGACCTTATGCACGATGACGACCCACCTGCTGATCATTGAGCTTGGATGTTTGCTGTTTTTTTTCATGATGTGTGTACTTGACCTGTTTGACTTTTGGGTTGTATGCCCCTTGACTTGACTATTGTGGTCGTGTGTCACACGCATCTTGCTACGTGTTTTATGCTTTGACTTGTCTGACCTTGAATTACATGTTTATCTACTCTTAGTATGCTTATTGTTGATGCCATGTTGATTATATGAGGTTTATCTGCATGTTTGCTAAATTGCCATGTTCATGCTTCATATGCCATGTTTACTTGATACATATGGATGTTATGGCATGCTTTGTGAGTTGTTACTTCATGTTTGTATGATGCATGTGATTGCTGTATCTTGCTCTATTTTTTTCACATGTGTTCGTACGATTATCCAACAAACCTATCACATTTTTGTTGATTTGGGATACCCCTAGGGTTGAGGTGCAGTTAGTTTCAAACTTAACAGCCCGTCTAGATCCTTTTCGATGTTCGACAAAGGGGGAGAGTGTGGATTGGTTAAGTTTAGGATGATCATGTTGTAGGGGGGGATCTGGATTCCCCTATGATTCTAAAGTTGAGCAATTGATTGAGAATCCCTAAACGTAAAATCGGATTGTCAAACAACAAAAAGGGGGAGATTGTTGATGCAGTCTGGCCTTGATTGTTGTTTTGGCGTTGACATCGATTTTAGTTTAGGTTGATTATGATTTTGATCATTATGATTAAGTCCTGGTCGGGGATCAGGCATGGTATGGAAAATCCTAGTCTGGGAGGCTAGGTGTTGGAAAATCCTAACCTGGAGGGTTAGGTGTTAAAAAGTCCTAATCTGGGAGGCTAGGTGTTGGAAAAGTCCTAATTCGGAAAGGTTGGGTGAAAAGTCCTAGCTTGGAGGGCTAGGTGAAAAGTCCTAACTTGGAGGGATAGGAGCAAATTCTCATCCTGGAGAATTAGGTGAAAAAGTCCTAGCTTGGAGGGTCAGGTCCTAGCTTGGAGGGCTAGGTTTGGAAAGTCCTAATCCGGAAGAGTTGGATGAAAAGTCCTAGCTTGGAGGGCTAGGTGAAAAGTCCTAGCTTGGAGGGTTAGGTGAAAAGTCCTAGCTTGGAGGGTTAGGTGCAAATTCCCAACTTGGAGGGTTAGGTGAAAAATCCTTAGCTTGGAGGGCTAAGGTGGATGGAAACTTAGCTTGGAGGGCTAAGTTTAAGTCCCTGGATCGGTCTGGTGATCGGTCAGGGAAGCTGGCACGCTGTCCTGTTGTGGATCGGTCTGGTGACCGATCCAGCAACGACTGACCGGTCTGGTGACCGATCAGGGAGCACACAGTGAGGTTGGGAACCTACTGTACTGCTCCTGATCGATCCGGTGACCGATCAGGGAGTGCATGCTTCACCCACTGCTTGGCTCCAGATCGGTCTGGTGACCGATCAGGGAGCAAACCAGTGAGGTTGAGTTCCCCTGTTGATCTGCACCTGATCGGTCTGGTGACCGATCAGGATCACTGTGCAGATCGTTCCAGAGAACGATCAAGCGTCGCAGGTTCCTCTCTATGATCGATCAGGACGGAGCCTGATCGGTCTGGTGACCGATCAGGAGGCTTCCTGATCGGTCTGGTGACCGATCAATAGGTCTGGACTGCGAAGCTCAGAAATCGCCCAAGAAAGGGGTGGATCGTTCGGGTGATCGATCCACAACCTGGGATCGGTCTGGTGATCGATCCAGGAGAAGTCAAAAAGAAATCGCGATTTCTGATTGAGCGTTGGGGACCGATCAGGACGGAGCCTGATCGGTCTGGACCTAGCCTAATCGGTCTGGTGACCGATCAGGAGTCGGTCTGATCGGTCGGGTGACCGATCACTTTAATTCAAATTGCACTGTCAGACGCTCTGATCGCGTCTGACCGTATTCGATTCGCTGATGTTTACCTCTGGTATTTGATTTACTGTGTGATATACTGCTCTAACAGTCTGATTAAGCTGCAGGTGACAGGGGAGGATTTAAACACTCAAGGAAAAGTCAATGGAGGCTTTCCTTGGAGCAAGTTTGTCCATTTCTCATCTCAGGTTGCAACGGCTGGAGCTGCAGGACTGAAGCCGCTGACTGAAGCTTAGCTGAGGGAGCTCAGGAAGTTCAGCAAGGGTTCAGTGGTAGCTGGCGTTGGCAGTGAGGCAGCTGGAGGCTGCTGGAGATGAGGTCACTTGATGCTTAGTGGAGAAACAAAAGGGACGAGAGACAGCTTCGGTGAAGCAAAGTTCTACAGCCTGTGTTTTGAGTTCTTGCCGCCTTGAGTTCTCCACAACTGCTTGCTGTGTTCTTGAAGTTTCCATCATTCTGAGCAAACGATCGAGAAGCAATCATCCACTACTTGAGTACTTGAAGGAGAGAACAAGGGGCTGGGAGTCCGACAGTGGGAAGACACGAAGAAGGGTTCTTGCGTGAGATCGTCACTGGGTGGAGCTCAGGGAAGCTTGTTGTGTTCTTGTCCTTGCTGAGTGCTTGAGTAAGATCCTTCTTGTTGTTTCATTGAGCTTAAACATTTATCTGTGATTGAAACGCTGTGGAGAGGTTTCTCCACCGAGAAGGAGGTTGCTTTATATCCGGTGCCAACCGGGGCTTGATCTGCCGACGATCAAGGGATCGCCCACCTTAAGGGCACGCCAAGGAGTAGGGGCAAGTTATCCCTGAACCTTGTAAATCCTCCTTGTTAGCGATCTTGCTAGCTGTGTTTGGTTTGTTTGTGTGTTAGTTTTCTGCATACCTTGTTTTCTATTCTTTCCACTGTGCTACTGACTTCTAAGTTGCAGAAACTTGTTAAGTGCCAAAGAGAAAAGTGATTGGCTATATTCACCCCCCCCCCTCTCTAGCCATCTCGTTTCCAACACTAAGCATATTGATATTCGACTACACTTTATTCGAGATTTAGTCACAAATAATGAAATTATGTTGGAGCATTGTAGCATGCATGAACAAATGGCGGATATCTTGACAAAGTCAAGTCCCAGAGATAAGTTTATTTTTTTCAGATCATGTCTTGGTGTTTGTAATTTTGAAACAAGGGGGAGTGTTAATTATAATGTTTCAAAAATAAATAATTAATAATGCTAAGTTAGTGGACTAATTATGTGGCAAATAATGGATAGAGATAGAATTTGATTAGGATGAAATTTTGTGGAAGTGTCTAAATTCAATGTATGTGGACTTGGTGTCTATCCACTAAGTTTATAAATATGTAACATTTCTAGTGAATGATCAAGTTATTTTATTTTCTTTCCGCATCTCTCTTCTGCCACAAGTGTATGTCTCATCTCCTCTATTTTTTCCTCCAACACTATATCTAGTCAGTAGTTCTTCTCACATCCCTAAAGAATTTGGAATCTCTTTCATCATAAGTTGGAAATCAAATTACCTCCAGGCAAGTATATCTTAGCGGCAAATGCCTCCTTGAATGGAACAAGATCGATTGGTATTCATTGTGAAATAAAATGATAAACCTTTTGTAAAGCAAAAACATATAAGATTGAGCCTGAATTTGTCAACTGGGTTAGATCCTACATGGTCTAAAAATAATACAAGTAAAGCTTGATTAATTAATTGTCTAACACTAAGACTAAACAAAGTACATTTAACTGTAATGGCTCCTTCACAGCTTCCACTGAAGATTAAAAAAAAAAGAATGGATAAATGGTAATCAAAGCGTGCAGAGTTCTAGTGTTCAACACGGCTGTAAGTTCATTGCAAATTCAGATGCCAAAAGCCAGAGTGACTGGACTCACTGCTGTCTGATGGAGACATCATTCCAATCATTATTTTGCTCGTTCTACCCTAGAGGATGTATTAATTCCAGTTGCTAAGTGGAGCCATAGTTGGTCAATATAAACTATATTAGAATTGATACCAATGAAAAAGTATATTAGTATTTATCCTGTCACGAAGCGAGTTGGACGCCCCTATCATTGGATGAGTCTCCGGAGAGAGCGAGATCGCTGAGGTGGTCTACCGAGCTGGATCGCCTCTAGCTTGCAAGACAAAGACCGTTAGAATCCGCCGGGAAAAGTCTCCGGCCGGGCACTCCGACGGTCAAGTCAGTACTTGATGGTGGCGATGGAAAGCAATAGAACAGTATGAAATTGCACTATTGTGCGTACCTGAGAGATGCTGAGTGAGGAGGCTTATATAGCAGGGGAAGATGATAGCTCCTGCCCCGCCTGCCACCTGTTGTCATATAGCGAAGACAAGGTAATGCATGCTCAGAGGTGGCAGAATAAAGTAGCACATACTGTATTAAGGAAAGAAGCACTGTCAACTTAATAGTGGGAGCAGTTAGACGCCGCTCGACCTGACATCAATGTATGTGGTCGTGGTACAAGAGGATAGGGTATGGCAGGAAGATCACTACCTCAGCAAGATATCCGTCGTTTGAGACCAGGACGGCTTCAGTCTTGCGCCGGCCCCGTACAACTTCTGATAGTCTGATGTCAGGGAGTGGCTGTGTCTGCCGAGGCCGACTGAGTGCCTATGAGGGTGCCGACTGGGAACACTGAATGATGAGGTCGGCTGAGGGCCTAGGAGGGTGCCGACTGGGACACTAAATGATGAGGCGTCGAGTAACACTCCCTCTTACTCGGGCTTACCCCCGGAGCGTGGTTCACTACACGCCGGCAGGGAACCGAACCTGGAGGGGTGTTAGAGCATGAGCATCTAACTTGGGCCAGATCGATTTCAGGAAACGTGAGCCGCCACGCATCTGATCGTAGGTCCTAACCTATGCGACGCCGATCCGACGGGTCTTTGTAGTCCACTAACATCTTCCTTCTAACTAGACGCCAAATTGTCGGGCCAGGCTACACACCCGGGATCAAGTACAATAGACAGTAATTGATGCGTATCGTATGTAACACTAATAGGGGCAGTAGTCTTATTCTCCGCTTTGATCAGAACGATTTCGAGTCTTGCTAGTACCCTAAGATTGCATAGTCCTGCATAAACATACAGGCGCTCAGTTTCGAGCAATCGCCCAAAGATTTAATTATTTGCACCAATCTTATTAGGCACGACTGTTCATTTACTCTGGAAGATGAGCTATAGAAGATATGCAATAAAATTACTCCGTGATTATCAGTGCAAAACTATACAATTACACAAAAGTTGAAAAGATATATGATAAAACTCTAAATAACTATTTGGTTTGCAAACACTAGCTAGTTGGGTCCCCAGCAGCTGAGGTACATCACTTTCCTTAGCGACTCCTCCGACTGCTTGGCTCGCTCGCTGCATCTCCCATCAGAGACGGCGGCGGACATCCTCGCCGACTGCGACAGCGACCTCATCCTTCTCTTGGCGTGCTGCTGCACGGACCTCAGAGCGTAGTTCCATCTGCATAACCCTGCTTGATCCTTGAGCGCCTCCACTGCGCCAACGCTTGCTGCCACCAAAACCGAAGTTTTCTTCACCGAAGCCATGCTTCTTTCTTTATCTCTCTCTCTCTTTATGTGATCTGAAAACAAACACTTTATCGTTGCTAGGACGAGGAACAAGGACGAAGCTTTATATAGAATTGGCTCGCTCTCGGTTTTGGCTTTCCAGTAGCAGAAAACAGGGGGCTGTCTTCCTTTTCCACTGGTCCAAACCTCTGGTTTCAAGTCTTATCGGTTTCGATTCTTTTTCTAAATTAATCTCCACAATTAAGCAAATGACTGATCACAAACGTGTCTCATCTAACTTAACCCCAAACAAGATGAGAATTTTCCGTCCATAAACGAATTAGATGCCTCATGCCCACAGACACCGCAGGAATGACAAATTGGAAACTACGAAAGGCATTCGACTGTGGGCTAAAGTTCCACAGGATAATATTGATTCACTGAATTCAGACTCTACCGTACTGGGCATCAATAAGCTGAAACTTAAAAGACAACGCAGCATCATTGCTAACAAGGACGGTAGTACACCATGAATGAACGAGAAGGATAAAAAAAAATAATTGGGAGAGTAAAAATAAAAAAATAAAAATTATAATGAATGATGTGACATGATTTGATATGACGTGACACTTTATATGTGTTGGATCGAAAAAAATGATAAACGGGGGGTGAATATCGTAAAACGTTCGGATTTGTAAAAGAGAATTAACAGCGAAAATAAATAAAGTAAAACACACGCGAACACCAAGATTTTACTTGGTTCGGAGTCGCGGTCGGCTCCTACTCGAAGGCCCACGGTCGTTGACCGTTACTGCGGGCAATTCTATATGTGCACAAAAACAGTTTACAAAATGTATTACAAGAATAGTAAAGTAAACTTAAAAGCAGCTCTTCGTTACCGACTTTCGGTGTAGATTGTATTTTCGAAGCAGAGGGACGTCGTCGGCGCTTGTACCTCGAGTCGGGAGGTTTCCGGAGCAGAGCGCCGGAGTAGAAGAGCGTGAATGCGTTGGAAGAATTATTGTGTGAAGCCTTGGGGTCGAGGGGCCTTTTATAGCCTCGCGGGGCGCCCTGAACGCTAGGGGCGCCCCCCACGTGTCACCCGATCCGAGCAACTCTCGGTCAGACCTTATCCCACTCGAATAGGGCTGAGGGTTGACCGTGGGGTCGCCCGGGACGCTGGGGGCGCCCTGGTTGACCCTTTCAGCGGGCTTCTCGGCTGGATGAAGTTTATTCTCTTCGTTGGCTTGAACCCGGGGCGCCCAGGAGCACGGGGGCGCCCCGCCCAGCTAGCTTCTGAAGCGAACTTTTGCTCATCTTGTTTTACCTTGACCTTAGGGGCGCCTGGGACACTGGAGGCGCCCTACTCAAGTACGTGCCTCTCTCCTTTGGGCATTCTGAGCTGCAGACACACGTTCCTTTGGTCTTGCATCCAGGGTTAGTCCAAAACAATATAAAACAATAAAGTATTAGGTTTATACAGCCTTAGCTGTCTTGGTTCTGACTTTGGGTCTTCAAAATGGAGCCCTAGGTCGAACCGACGCCTACTGTTACCTCGACGGGGAACGCGTCCTCACTTACTTCTCTCAGGAGAATTTACCTGATGCCACCCAGCTCCTCCAGTTGGACTTTTGCCCAGCAGTCCTTTGCCAGGTGCCCAGCTGTCCTTCGCCAGGTCTTCAGTACCAAGCAGTCCTTCGCCTGGTGCCTAGCAGTCCTTCGCTAGGGCTTTGTATCCTGACATTCCTTTGCCAGGTGCCTAGCAGTTGTTCGCTAGGGCTTTGTGTCCTGGCATTCCTTCGTCAGGTGCCAAGCAGCCCTTCGCCAGGTCTTTGTTTCCTGGCAGTCCTTCGCCAGGTGCCTAGTTGTCCTTCGCCAGGTCTTCAGTACCAAACAGTCCTTCGCCTGGTGCCTAGCAGTCCTTCGCTAGGGCTTTGTATCCTGGCATTCCTTCGCCAGGTGCCTAGCAGTCCTTCGCTAGGGCTTTGTATCCTGGCATTCCTTCGCCAGGTGCCTAGTAGCCTTTCGCCAGGACTTTGTTTCCTGGCAGTCCTTTGCCACGTGTCTAGCAGCCCTTCGCTATGACTTTGTTTCCTGGCAGTCCTTCGCCAGGTGCCTAGCAGCCCTTCGCTAGGACTTTGTTTCCTGCACACTTAATGAGCATATTAGACAACAAATAACACTTAACTTTGAATCCTTTGTCAATATCAAAACAAGGTTCGATATGGTGCTTCATGCACCAACAACATGTACACGTCCGATTATCGGTTGGACACCATCGGCGATCTTTGGCCGTCGTCTCGCATCAAATTATATCCTGGAGGCACGATGAATTCGTCGAAGATCGTGCATATAAGGTGTCACATCATTTATTATAATTTTTATTTTTTCATTTTCACTTTTCTAATTATTATTCTAATCGTTATTTAAAAAAGAGCAGAACAAAAGTTACTGATGGTTCTGTACAAACACTGACACGTGCCAGTATTAGAAAACGACAAACCCAAACGACGGATGGCTTGATGCAGTAGCGGAGCGTGCGGCAGATCCCGACCATCATGTCGAATTGCCCACGGCAAAATTTAGCCAATCGATGAGCAATAATATCCTGATTTAGTATGGAGGAACGATTTTATTTGTTCTGACAGCTTGTGCGTGTCTGCATGCACACACCAGGCTCAAACAACCGGCTTAAAAAAGTAAAACCAGAAACCGCTATTGCACATCAAATGGTTTTGATAAAACAGCCCTTCGTCCTATAAAATGAACCCCTGCCCCCATCGACACCTTCACGTAACATCACACAGCTTTGACGGATAGGGAAGACAAATCTAGAATTCCTACAGAGTTGAGTCGCCATTGGCAGCGGCCGTAACCGAAATCGCAGCAGCACCAGACGAGAAGAAGACAGAGAAAATGAATCATCTGACGCGTGTCTGGATGGCGGCGAGCGTGGCGGTGGTGCAGGGACACTCCGAAGGCGGCCTCAAATCCACAGCCGTCCGCTGCTCCCTCCAAAGTGCCAGCGACCGCCTCGCTGCGCCCTCTGCGGCCGCAGCGGCGACCGCCGCGGGGTTGGGTGTAGGGCGAGCGCTGCCAGGGGACGGCGCGGAGGAGCGGCGGATTCAGGCGGACGACTCGCTCCGGAAAGCCATGTACCTCAGCTGCTGGGGACCTTCCTAAGGCCTCGATTTCTCACCGGCCGGAGATCTGAACCGCGACCCACCGCCACGAGGACCAAAAAAAAAAAAAAAAAGTGGATCCGCCATCTCAGCGGCCCCGCCAGCCCGCCCCAGATCAACACGGAGAAGATAAATCACGGTTATATCTGGTGTGGTGAGACCCACCGCCACGAGGAGCATCTAGGGATGAGCGTGTTCTTGTTCTTGAACAATGTAATGGTTTGTATGTATATTTTCATGCTCTCCGAACGAAGAAATTGAGAAGACGAAAATAAAATAAAGATCGCCAATTAATTTCATTATGGTCTGTGCATATGTTGGGCTGTGAATTACCTCTCCATTCAGATTCTTAAAGTATGCTGCACTTGGAAAGCGATACGAAGTGGCATTGTTCTCTCGTCAAAATTCATTCACTTGGGAGTGGCAAAGGGGAAGCAATCCTGGTAAAGCAACTTATAAAATAACTGGTAGGAAAGGCTACGCACAATGAATGATTGGGCTCCAGATCGCAATAGCAGGACCAGTTTGTGCTAATGGCGACAGTGGAGGTGGACACTTGGAAGGATCGTTTGTGGATGACGCAATAATTATTTATGCAGTAAAAGCCAAGGGAGTGGCGGTGGGGGCCCAGCGAGCTCGGCGAGTGCGTCACGTGAGACGCGTGGTTTGGGATGGGGCTCTGGCGCACAACCCGCGTCGGTTGCGGTGGTGTCCGTCTAAATCGGTTGCACGTGACCCGCAATGCTACGTGGTGGAAGAAGAAGAAGATCTCGTGCAGCGCCAGCAATGCGTGAGTTTGTGGCTGGGTTCCACGTTCTTATCTGTAGGCCTAATTCTTTGAGATTTTTTTAAATTTTGTTCAAAAAATTATTAAAATATATTTAACATCTTAAAAATTATTAAAATATTATTACTGTCGATTGTGTTCTTCCCATAAAGCTCCTCAAAAATCCCTTCCGTATAAAAGATTGTTCAGATCAAGGCAAGGGATGAATGCCCTTGCATTCTGTTCTTATAATTAGATTGTGTCGGGGATTTGGATTTGCTGAACGCCAAATGTCTGGAGTGACTCATTCTGGATGAAGAGAAGCACGCCGCACTTGGCGGCGTTGAATCCCTCCCACAGCGCGAACTCCACCGTGCCGGTGAGAATCTTCTTCGCCGCGACGTCCTTGACCGACGCCAGCGTCTCCAGCCGCCGGACCACGTAGTCATTATTCAGCATTCGCCCTTTGTTCTCGCCGCCGTCGCAGTCGGTCACCAGCCCGCTCTCGTAGAGCGCCACCATCACGTCCACGCCGCTCCCCTCCACCTTCGTCCGCAGCGCTCCGTTGAACGACACCTCCAGTTTGTCCGGCTCTGGCTTTGCGAAGCTCGCCTATGCCGGCGTCGCCCAATCAGAATCAAATCATTTGAACAGTATATTATAAAACAGAGGAGGATTAGGCAGGAGAAATTCTACGCCACCTGCATAGTGGGGGAGGGGAATCTTGGGGAGGAGCGGAGGGCGGCGGCGACGGCGTCGAGGTCATTGCCGACGCACTCAGCACGGCCCTGCACGACCACGAGCGGCGTGTAGAGCGTGTCGAGGCGGAGCGCGTCGACGTAGGCCTTCTGGCGGACGGTCCACGTGCTGGAGCCGAAGGGGTCGCGCCAGCCGCGGTAGTCCCAGTACTCGACGTGGAACGCCAGCACCGCCACGGGGGGCAGATCCTCGCCGGCCTCACGGAGATCCTCGCGGCCGAGCCGCGACACGACCGCCTCGGCCTCGGGCGAGGTCTCACAGCCCTGCGACGCGAACAGCTCCAGAAGCACGGGGCCCATCCCCCGCGGCTCCTCGGATTCGTCATCGTTGGCTTCAGCCGACGAGGACACGCCGCGTTTTCCCCGGCCGAAGCACGGGAAGAGGCGCGACACCATGGTTCGGTGGTGCGAGAGAGAATTCTGAAAATCGTATTTATTATTTTTAAAATTGGGCTCGTTGATTAATTGTCATATGTCGCTCTCACGACAGGAAACAGTGTCCTCAACCGACTGGATGTAAACGGTCTGGCTGTCAACGGTTCGATGAAGCTAGAACAGAACGATTTGTACAGTAGGAAAATGGAAGGAGACAGCTGATGACAATAAAAAAACATAATAAATAAGGGGAAGGTAGAAGGTGGGTGGGAGAGGAACGTGGCGGTGGCGACGGGCAAGGATGGAAGGTGATCATCCAACTGCCAAGCCGTTAAGGAACATGAAACACTGGTTGTTTTTAAAATTTATTTAAAATTAGGTTGTTTCCTAATTGAATATTTTTATTTTGGCAAAAATTCGAACAAAATTACACTGAGCAAAACAAAATGATGAGGTTTAAAATAAAATTATACCGGCGCAATCAATTACTAAAATTGTGAAATACAATCGATACTGCTAAATTGCTAAATGAGCTATGTATGATCTAATAGATAATTATTATTACTACTAATGGTTATCCTTCAAATTAAAAGAAAAAAAATTAAACTAAAATAATTTCATACAATTAAAGTTACTAATAAAATATAACTTTTATATATATATATATATATATATATATATATATATATATATATATATATATTATTTGTAACAGATGTTATTATTATTTATAACAGATGTAAATAATAATAACTATATGTAACCTGCATAATGAATACATAATAAAAGGAGGTTATACATATATTGGTTTTGTCTATAAAAGAGAAAGCATATTATATTTCATCGTGTGTGTATACATTATGTGCTTTAATAATGAAAGAAACAAGAGAGAAATCATATATGTAAAATAATTATATTACAATAACTTCTTCATCAAGTTCAATTATATAAAATATATATATTTCAAGATTTGTTTCATAAATAAATATAATGACCATGTAAACTAACATGATCCACTTTTATATATTAGTGTTTATTTGAAATTGTCAATGTAAATTAGGAAATACTCACAACGATTATTTCAAAAATTCCACATTCATAGTTAGCTCATCTTATTTGAAAGAAGAATCTTTATTAATGCATCATAATTAAAAATCGAAATGTGAATTTTTGGATGACAATTTAGACATCCTTCTCCAATGCATCATAGCAATCTGCAGTTCGATCTACAGCTACAGCGTATTTGCAAGAATTTTTCTTCCAAATGAGGCGCGAATCCTGGGACGCTGGGCTTCTAGACCGCTCACTGCGAGCGTTTTTCAATTTACCCTAACGACTGGTAGAAAACTTCCGTGAGACCGGGCCGGTCGCCCGAGGTTGGAAAAACCTTGTTAATCAATTTTTTCCAATGCATCATAGCAACGGGAATATGTTGCTTTTATTCCATTTTTTTTAAATGATAAACCAAGTAACAAAAGAACTTGGACGACTGATCTGATCCCACAAAAATTATCCACCGCTTACTAAGGTAAATCAGGAAGCGCTCACAATGGATGATCCAAAAATCTAAAATCTCAAGCTTCATACCCCATTTAGAGGAATTTTATTCCACTTAGTTCAATGTTATTTCTATCAAATTAGTTTAATCTCGATGCATTAAGTATTAAAGGTAAAGTATATTCAGTTTCATTTTTGAAAAATTTAGCGTCCAAGAATACATATTTAGAGGATTTATCTAACCTTTGTAAAAACAGGTAAATACAAAAAACTGACAAATCATCATATAACAATTACGAGGATATTCTCTCTGATTTATAAAATTTGGAAGATAATACATTATATTTCCACGTGATAGATTGATAATTAACACACGTGATAGATTGATAATTAACACGTACAAAATTATTATCTTAAGAATATAATACATTGTACTATAATTATTACTATTACACACAATTTCCTCAACTCAGTACATTGACGGAAAATTATTACATTAGCACACAATATAAAATAAGATGAATCAAAATTAATCTCGACGGCGCATACGAGCTGATCCTGTCGCCGAGCGTAGTGGAGCCGCAACCGGAATGACGGTGTAGCGATGCGTGACATGGATGCTGACGGGGCGTCCTCGCGCAGAATGGCAGCGTCGTGGGGGGTGTCCTCCGGCCGAATGGAAGTGGATGTCGCCTGGTGCAGGGCCAACCGACTGGAGGTGAACCTGCTGAGGAAGATGACCGTTAGAAACCTGCCGGGAAGAGTCCCGGCCAGGCACTCCGACGGTCAAGTCAGTACTCCGATGAACAAGAAAATAATGGAGCACTGAAAAATGAGAGGCCTCGCGCGTGTATGTATGCGTACCTGAAAATGAGGAGTGGAGTGGCTTATATAGCCGGGGAAAAGGACCAAGCATGGCTTGTGTCAGGATCTTCTGACAGGGTCAGAAGATATGGTATGGTGATGTCGGTATGAGTATGGCCTGTGTCAGGATCTTCTGACAGGGTCAGAAGATATGGTATGGTTGTGTCTACTGTAACCATCCTTCTTTGTCGTATACTATTTGTCTTACGTGAGGACAGAGACAGGTTTCTGTCAGTCTCTGACAAGCGGCGCGCCTGTCGGAGTATCAGTTCGCATGAAGGATGATAGCCTATTGTCGGCAGCTGGGCCGGTGTATTTCGTCTTTATCCCAGGGTGATTCCGAGAGAGTGCCCGAGTGGACACCGGGACGACCCGCCCGGATGGATATCAAACATGTGCTTAATGGACTACCGGGCGGATGCACTCGGATGAACGAGGCGTGTAAGCCTTAATGTGGCCGGGCGGCAATACCCGACCAAATGATTAGGCGTGTAAGCCTTAACGTGGCCGGACGGGTTTTACCGATAGGAGGACCGCTATATTTATTCTGACCGGCCACCTTGCGTCCGACTGGCTGGCATAGACCCTGGGTCCGGCTAGGGTGTCCAGCTGGCTACCTGCACAATGACGTGGATCCTGAAGTCGGCCATGCCGTTCGCCACGTTGGCTGTTCATACGGTGTCAAAGATAGGGCGGGATCAATAGCCTTCCCCTCAAGTCTAGTCGAAGGAGGCGATCAGTCCGACTGACTGGACTACAAGTGTGTACAACCATCCCGCGGCCGAGCGATTTTGCCCTTTTAATATCTGGCTGGCTTAACACGATGCTCAACAGCTGAGGCTGTGTATGTCTGCCCTGTCTGGGCGGAAGAAGATCATTAGTCGAGAGGGGCGTGGGCCGCCACGCACCCGACTCTGTTAACGAGGTCGCCTGGCTAGACGAAGCATGATAGAGGAGCGTGGGCCGCCACGCGTCCCCGACTAACCCTTGACATGGTGAAGATGTCCGAGCGGATGAAGATTTTGACCGGAGGAACGTGGGGCGCCACGTCCTCGTAAACTGTTAATGCGTCCGACCGGACGAATATTGTTAGTCAATGAAAGGTATGTTGAACACGTTTGGGCGGGAAAATGTTTGCCTTGAGTTGCAAGAAATGTGGAGTGTCACGCGTCTCAAGTCGATTTTCTCGGGATAGCCCGAGTCAGTCAATTAATGGGGACGTGACATTCTAAGTCGAATGAGGTGATGTGATACGCCCGATGAGACCGGCGCCATAACGGCATCACCTCAGCTTTAATGAATCGGGCCACGTGGCGCGCGCTGGTTGGCCGACCGGGATGCGATTTATCCCCATGATTACGAGTTTTAATGGCCATTAACGCGCGTAATTCTTTCCGCCACGCGGCAGCTTCCGACTGGCCGACACGACGACGCGCCCTGCCGCCGCATCAGGCGACGTCAGCGGCTGCGGTGCGCCTTTTCGAGGCTGATCGTGGGACGACTCTTCGGCATGGATGAGGCGATCGCCGTACACGTGGATCGCCATCCGACGGTCGCCTTTCTTTCGGCCTAGCTATAAATAGGTCTCCATTTTCACAGAAACCCTCGTTTGCTCTTCACTGTTTTCTCCCTTAGCTCGGTGCTTCTCGCTCTCGCCGCCGTCTTCGCGTGTCGCCGCCGGTCTCGTGCTTCTCCGTCGGTTAATCTTTTCCGCCACCACCTACAGTCAGATTCTCCCTTTTCTTCCTTTTCTTTCTGTTCCATGGCTACCCCCACATGGTATGCCTCTGTCGAGTCTTCCCTTCACGACGAGACCGTCTCGGACCTCCGACTGGCATACGACATCCCCGGGAACTACCGTATTGCCGTTCCGACAAAGGATGACCGACCGCACCAGCCTCCGGCTGGCTTCTTTGTATTTTTCCGGGATCAACATATGTCTGGCCTGCGCTACCCTCTTCATCCCTTTATTGTAGACTTCTGTAACTTCTTCCATGTTCCTATCTTCCAGCTTTCTCCCAACGCTATTCGCATATTATGTAACATAATAGTCCTCTTTACCCTTTACCGAGTTCCCCTCCGACCGGAGGTTCTTTATTTCTTTTATTACCTGAAGAAGCAGGAGGTCGGGAATTTCTTTCTCCAAGCCCGGGCCCAATTATCCATAGTGGAGAATATTCCTTCCTCGAATAAGGGATGGAAAACTCATTTCTTCTTCATAAGTCCTCCGACCAGCCCCGGGTTCCCGATCGGATGGGTCGAAGACATGCCCCCTATAGCTCCCTTAAGAAACTTTAAATCCGACCCTTTGATTGTAAGGGTTGCTTCTCTACTCGGTGGCCTCCACTTCGACGGCATGAAACTACTCAACGACGCCGTCTTGTACATATTTGGGCTAAGCCGAGTCCCTGCCGTCTTGCCCGGCACCTTCTGTAAGTCATTTTTTGCTTCATACTTCTTTTTCCCTAACTCAACATCTTCTGATCTTGCAGCCGAGATGATGTGGGAAGCGGCCCTCGACGAGGCCCTCGGTCTGGATGACGAAGAATTAAACGCCCGGGCGGCCGAACAACTGCGCCTGCGTCAGGCCGGTCCGCCCGACCAACATACGATTCCTGAGAGCGCGGAGCCTGCCCCTCAGGCTCCTCCTGCCCAACCAGCGACGACTGGTTCTAGGGAGCCGGTTGGCTCGTCGAAACCTTCTGCCCCCGCAAAATCCTCCGGCAAGCAGAAGGTTCAGCCTTCCATGGAGAAGTCCCAGCCTTCCAAGCGGAAGGCTAGCGCTTCTATCTGTATTGAGGAGCCGACAGAGGTAGGCCGGTCCTCTTCTGACTCTCCCGACCCGGAGCCTTTGCAGAGGCGCCCGAGGACTTCCGGGTCGGGCTCTCAATCTCAACCCGCAGAGGCAACTGCCAGCCCGGTTAGAGCGAGCCGGTCAGCTGAAGCACCGGGTTCGTCTCGCTCAGGGGGGCAGCGCTCGCAGCCGTGTGGCTATGGCGTATACCTTCCTTCGGTCGACCCGGCGACCCCCATTGAAGCCCAGCAGCGGCTTACCCTTTACGGGGAATTGGCGGAATGCTGGGAGCAGGGCATGAAGGAGGGGACTTCCAGGCCCCCGATCCGACTGGCAGACCAATTTCTTCAGGACGCCACGCATGTAAGTCCGGTGCTTCAAAGCTTAATCACTATTGATCCTGTCGCCGAGCGTAGTGGAGCCGCAACCGGAATGACGGTGTAGCGATGCGTGACGTGGATGCTGACGGGGCGTCCTCGCGCAGAATGGCAGCGTCGTGGGGGGTGTCCTCCGGCCGAATGGAAGTGGATGTCGCCTGGTGCAGGGCCAACCGACTGGAGGTGAACCTGCTGAGGAAGATGACCGTTAGAAACCTGCCGGGAAGAGTCCCGGCCAGGCACTCCGACGGTCAAGTCAGTACTCCGATGAACAAGAAAATAATGGAGCACTGAAAAATGAGAGGCCTCGCGCGTGTATGTATGCGTACCTGAAAATGAGGAGTGGAGTGGCTTATATAGCCGGGGAAAAGGACCAAGCATGGCTTGTGTCAGGATCTTCTGACAGGGTCAGAAGATATGGTATGGTGATGTCGGTATGAGTATGGCCTGTGTCAGGATCTTCTGACAGGGTCAGAAGATATGGTATGGTTGTGTCTACTGTAACCATCCTTCTTTGTCGTATACTATTTGTCTTACGTGAGGACAGAGACAGGTTTCTGTCAGTCTCTGACAAGCGGCGCGCCTGTCGGAGTATCAGTTCGCATGAAGGATGATAGCCTATTATCGGCAGCTGGGCCGGTGTATTTCGTCTTTATCCCAGGGTGATTCCGAGAGAGTGCCCGAGTGGACACCGGGACGACCCGCCCGGATGGATATCAAACATGTGCTTAATGGACTACCGGGCGGATGCACTCGGATGAACGAGGCGTGTAAGCCTTAATGTGGCCGGGCGGCAATACCCGACCAAATGATTAGGCGTGTAAGCCTTAACGTGGCCGGACGGGTTTTACCGATAGGAGGACCGCTATATTTATTCTGACCGGCCACCTTGCGTCCGACTGGCTGGCATAGACCCTGGGTCCGGCTAGGGTGTCCAGCTGGCTACCTGCACAATGACGTGGACCCTGAAGTCGGCCATGCCGTTCGCCACGTTGGCTGTTCATACGGTGCCAAAGATAGGGCGGGATCAATAGCCTTCCCCTCAAGTCTAGTCGAAGGAGGCGATCAGTCCGACTGACTGGACTACAAGTGTGTACAACCATCCCGCGGCCGAGCGATTTTGCCCTTTTAATATCTGGCCGGCTTAACACGATGCTCAACAGCTGAGGCTGTGTATGTCTGCCCTGTCTGGGCGGAAGAAGATCATTAGTCGAGAGGGGCGTGGGCCGCCACGCACCCGACTCTGTTAACGAGGTCGCCTGGCTAGACGAAGCATGATAGAGGAGCGTGGGCCGCCACGCGTCCCCGACTAACCCTTGACATGGTGAAGATGTCCGAGCGATGAAGATTTTGACCGGAGGAACGTGGGGCGCCACGTCCTCGTAAACTTAATGCGTCCGACCGGACGAATATTGTTAGTCAATGAAAGGTATGTTGAACACGTTTGGGCGGGAAAATGTTTGCCTTGAGTTGCAAGAAATGGGAGTGTCACGCGTCTCAAGTCGATTTTCTCGGATAGCCCGAGTCAGTCAATTAATGGGGACGTGACATTCTAAGTCGAATGAGGTGATGTGATACGCCCGATGAGACCGGCGCCATAACGGCATCACCTCAGCTTTAATGAATCGAGCCACGTGGCGCGCGCTGGTTGGCCGACCGGGATGCGATTTATCCCCATGATTACGAGTTTTAATGGCCATTAACGCGCGTAATTCTTTCCGCCACGCGGCAGCTTCCGACTGGCCGACACGACGACGCGCCCTGCCGCCGCATCAGGCGACGTCAGCGGCTGCGGTGCGCCTTTTCGAGGCTGATCGTGGGACGACTCTTCGGCATGGATGAGGCGATCGCCGTACACGTGGATCGCCATCCGACGGTCGCCTTTCTTTCGGCCTAGCTATAAATAGGTCTCCATTTTCACAGAAACCCTCGTTTGCTCTTCACTGTTTTCTCCCTTAGCTCGGTGCTTCTCGCTCTCAGCCGCCGTCTTCGCGTGTCGCCGCCGGTCTCGTGCTTCTCCGTCGGTTAATCTTTTCCGCCACCCACCTACGGTCAGATTCTCCCTTTTCTTCCTTTTCTTTCTGTTCCATGGCTACCCCCACATGGTATGCCTCTGTCGAGTCTTCCCTTCACGACGAGACCGTCTCGGACCTCCGACTGGCATACGACATCCCCCGGGAACTACCGTATTGCCGTTCCGACAAAGGATGACCGACCGCACCAGCCTCCGGCTGGCTTCTTTGTATTTTTCCGGGATCAACATATGTCTGGCCTGCGCTACCCTCTTCATCCCTTTATTGTAGACTTCTGTAACTTCTTCCATGTTCCTATCTTCCAGCTTCTCCCAACGCTATTCGCATATTATGTAACATAATAGTCCTCTTTATCCTTTACCGAGTTCCCCTCCGACCGGAGGTTCTTTATTTCTTTTATTACCTGAAGAAGCAGGAGGTCGGAATTTCTTTCTCCAAGCCCGGGCCCAATTATCCATAGTGGAGAATATTCCTTCCTCGAATAAGGATGGAAAACTCATTTCTTCTCATAAGTCCTCCGACCAGCCCCGGTTCCCGATCGGATGGGTCGAAGACATGCCCCCTATAGCTCCCTTAAAAACTTTAAATCCGACCCTTTGTTTGTAAGGGCTGCTTCCTCTACTCGGTGGCCTCCACTTCGACGGCATGAAACTACTCAACGACGCCGTCTTGTACATATTTGGGCTAAGCCGAGTCCCTGCCGTCTTGCCCGCACCTTCTGTAAGTCATTTTTTGCTTCTACTCTTTTTCCCTAACTCAACATCTTCTGATCTTGGCAGCCGAGATGATGTGGGAAGCGGCCCTCGACGAGGCCCTCGGTCTGGATGACGAAGAATTAAACGCCCGGGCGGCCGAACAACTGCGCCTGCGTCAGGCCGGTCCGCCCGACCAACATACGATTCCTGAGAGGCGGAGCCTGCCCCTCAGGCTCCTCCTGCCCCAACCAGCGACGACTGGTTCTAGGGAGCCGGTTGGCTCGTCGAAACCTTTCTGCCCCCGGCAAAATCCTCCGGCAAGCAGAAGGTTCAGCCTTCCATGGAAAGTCCCAGCCTTCCAAGCGGAAGGCTAGCGCTTCTATCCGTATTGAGGAGCCGACAGAGGTAGGCCGGTCCTCTTCTGACTCTCCCGACCCGGAGCCTTTGCAGAGGCGCCCGAGGACTTCCGGGTCGGGCTCTCAATCTCAACCCGCAGAGGCAACTGCCAGCCCGGTTAGAGCGAGCCGGTCAGCTGAAGCACCGGGTTCGTCTCGCTCAGGGGGGCAGCGCTCGCAGCCGTGTGGCTATGGCGTATACCTTCCTTCGGTCGACCCGGCGACCCCCATTGAAGCCCAGCAGCGGCTTACCCTTTACGGGGAATTGGCGAATGCTGGGAGCAGGGCATGAAGGAGGGGACTTCCAGGCCCCCGATCCGACTGGCAGACCAATTTCTTCAGGACGCCACGCATGTAAGTCCGGTGCTTCAAAGCTTAATCACTATGCTTTTTGCTAACATTTTATTATAGTTTTGGGCCTCCTGCTCGAG
>JAGFNQ010007536.1:0-66291 GCA_024364735.1 Boesenbergia rotunda
TTCGACATATAGCTCTCGGTCTGAAATCTTGATTGACACAGCCCGGAGCCGCTGGGTGGATTCCATGATTTCCCCTGAAGGGAGAGTTGTCAGGAATCTGGACTCCCAACTCTCTGCAGGCACCTGTAACTTACTAGCAAAAGGTACTGATATGAAAGAATGGGTCGCCCCAGTGTCAAACAGTGTAGTAGCTAAATGCTGAAAAATAACTATTTGACCTGTTACGACCGTGGAGGCGCTGGCAGCTTCTTCCTTCATGAGGGAAAAGACTCTGGCATTGGTTGAAACTGGTGCTGCTTCCAACCTTCCCCGACTGATCTGAGGTCCCTCCAGTATAGTAGGCATGCAATGTAACTGAGGCTTGCCTCCATACTGTACGGACTGCTGAGGAAGTACCTTAAACTTGTTTGGGCAGTCTTTGGATCTGTGTCCCTCTTGTCCACATAAGTAGCATCCCCAAAAGGCATGCTCCTGGATGGGTCCTCCCACACTTAGGACAAGGTGGATACCTAGCTTGCTTGTTCTCTGGGTTTCCTTTTTTGGCTGCCAGGCCACTGCTTCCTTTTGTGGTTCTTGTTCTTCCAGTTCTGGTTATTTGGCTGAGGCTTCTGGCCTCCCGTTGTCTTGTTCTCAATCAGGACTGGCTTCTGCTGTGTTTGTTGTGCCTTGATGTTATTCAGATAGTGCTCTGAGATTAGAGCACTACTGACCAACTCCTCGTTGGTCTGGGGTCGGTGCGTCCCGCTGTTCACGTTGAGTGCTATTTCAGGGTTCAGCATGCGGAGCATCAGTCTGACTCGCTCCTTCTCCGTGCTGACTAGCTCTGGGCAAAGGCGAGCTAGTCTGTTGAACTTCGCGACTGCTTCTCCCACTGGTAGGTTACCTTGTCTGAACTCCATGAAGTCCTCGTAGTGCTTGTTGGTAACCCGCATGTGGAAGAACTCCTCATAGAACTCTTGCTCGAAATCTGTCCAGCTCATCTGGTTGACTATCCTCTTACTCTTGACCCGCTCCCACCACATACGAGCATCTCCAGTTAGGCAGAAGGAGGCACATTTGACCTTCTCGACTTCTGGCCAGTCAAGAAGCTCCATTGTGCTCTCTAAAGTCTTGAACCAAGCCTGGGCATCCCAGGGCTCAGTCGTGCCTGAGAGCTTTCAGGTTTCAGCCTCTGCCACTGGACGAGGTATGCTTCTTATCTTCGGTTCACGGCAAGGGCCTCCTGTGGGACTGGTGGAACTTCAGCCACCACTGGAGTTCCCACTCCTGCTGTGGGTGGTGTAGGGGGCACTGGGTGCTGATTTGCCATCAGTGTGGCGATGGTCTTCTGTTGCTCTGTAATCTGAGCTTGCATTTGAGCAATGACTGCCATCAGGTTTGGCTGTTCTGTGCCAGGCTCATTGTTATCTTGAATTGGAGTGCTGTTCCTTGCATTAGGAGCTCGGCCTCTTCTTGCCATCTAATAATGCATAAAGGAACAAGAAAATCACTACTATATTTCTAGGTATAAACTTGTCTTCTTACTTAGTAACCTAATATCCATTCTAGGGATTAAACATGATTCCATGATACTAAGGTATTAAACATGCTTCCTTGTTCTATGCATATGTGAGTGAGTACTTAAGCATTTCTCTATACTGAAGTTAAGTAAAGGAGCAATAGAAAAACTGAAACTTAAAGCTTTCTTACTTGAAGACGGCAAGGTTGATGCTGATGTGTGTGTGATGCTGGAGAATGGGAACTGCTCTGATACCACCTGTAGCGACCCGCCTTCTCTACCTTAGACGGATCGTTACTCTTGTCTACTTCTTGACTCTAATGCACGACTAAAAATGCGGAAATCTTTTTTTTTCTATTTTTTTCTATCTAAGAATGATATTCTAACTTTAATAGTCATGCATTTAAACTCATCACACAAGGTTCTATAATATTACTAAAGCATTATGGAATATGAATGCAATAAAAAACTTAATTCAAAAGGAGACTAACAACATCTTGGCACATGCATCAAATAGATAAAATGTAAATCTTACTTTTCTACCGAATTTACAATCATTCTAAGCACAATTAGGCCTTAGTCCAAAAGGAAATAATAAGCTCAAGAATAAGTCTAAAATTCAATGTATCAACATGCTAGACTACTCAGGCCCTTGCTCATCTAGTGCATTCACAAAAGTATGCATACTAATTGAAATGACATGGAATCTTTATTCTACAAAATTGAGCATGTAAAACTATCCGAAGCATAAATGTTTAATAAACTCCATAACATAATAACTTGGAATTTGGAAACCTTAAACATTGCATTTCAAATAAGCTAAACTGCCTCGTCCCAAGGACCTCTCCAAGGTCAGCCACCACACACACGTCGCTCAGCACCGCCTCGTCGCCTTCCTTCAGAATTGATTGCCTTTACCTTTGCCTGCAGTAAGAGAAAATGCAACTATTAAGCATAAAGCTTAGCAAGTACTATCTAGCTCACAAAATCTCGAAATGTGCAAGCATGCTTTTTAAACAATGTGAAATCACATGAGATACTTTTTATGCTTAAAAGAAACACTAAAACATGTATAACTCAAGACATGCATACTCAAGCATTAATAAGTCAAATCACATGAGATACTTTTATGCTTAAAAGAAACACTAGACATGTATAACTCAAAACATGCACACTTAAGCATTAATAAATCTTAACTCACTTTTACTTGGCTTAACTTGAAGCTTTAGAAATTCTTGAACTTTAAACCTTTCTTTAACTTTTAGAAAACTTCCTTAAACTTTAGAAAAACTTTGCTAAAGCATATACTTGAAAATAATAACTCACTTGAATCCACTTAAGACGTAAGTACCATCTAATGCGCGTTCCCTAAAAGGTTGGGGTAGCGAGCCGCCAATCCTAATAGAGCAGACCTTGGTCTACCAGGGCCAAGACCTTGGAATTGGACACCTGGATTTCTTTAACGACGCCCTTGGACGCCGGGTACTGGCCTTAGAAAATAAAATAGCTTTTCTCTCTTTTCTTTCTTATCTTTAAATGCCTTGGCATTTTATCGAACACCTTGTGTGCCCAAATCCCTAAGTCTTGACTTTTGGGGATTTTGTAAGGCCTTGGCCTTCTCTTTTCTTTTTCTTTATCTTTCTTTTCTTTTCTTATAGATTTCTGAGACCCTAAACTCACATAGGATAATCTATCAAACATATATAAGCATATAATGAACTAAGATCACATGCAAAAATCTTAAACTAAAAGTAAATATCTCTTTTAAAACTTTTAAGGGAAAATTCTTGCGGAAAATCGCCTCTTACTGCAGGTGAGCAGTACTTACCTTGATATCTTGGACTTACAATCAAGAACGGCGTCGGAGGTTCCGGAGAAACTCGGAGTCTCGGAGATTTCTTCGCGTTCACGCGCTCCTCTCGTCGTGGGGATTCCGAATATCGGAAAATCTCTCCGCACTCCTTGGTTTTCCTTGGCCGGCGCCCCCTTAGAAGAGGAGAGGAGGCCTTGGTGTGTTTTCGCCCAAGGGAGGAGAGAGGAGGGCGGCGTGCGGCTGGTTTGGGCGAGGAAGGGTTTGAGTTGAGGGAAAATAAATTTTCTCTCCTTAATTATCTATTTATACTTATGGGGGCGAATTTACCTAATTATACCTTATCTATTGTTTCGCTCAATCTATTTCAACAAAAACAAACCAGTGCAGCTGGTCCGCCCATTCGTCTCTCACAGCGTAGGTTAAGGGTTCGATTCCCACCTACGCGATTTTCTGTTTATAACCTTTTTTGTCACTTTCGTTTACGGAAAAATTTTATAAAAATATCCTAAAAATATCTAGAATATTTCTAAAATATTTTTAACTAATTTCAAGGACTTTAAGGACTTAAAAGGGAAATTTTGGGGCGTTACAGTAATGATGTACACTTAGATGCAATTAATAGTATCCTCCTCATCGTAGTCACCGCTATTATTTGTATGGCCAAAGATAAACCAACTATTAATTTATTTGTCAAAAAGTAAGGTTGACAAGATAATAAAATTAGTGGTAAAACCTTCTCTTACAAATGTTTGAATTAGTATACGTCGACACTATTGTGGCATACGAAATTCATGATGTTTTGAGGTGTTGGTGAATTTAAAATTTTATTGTTTGAGGAATTAATATTATTTTAAATTCTAATGTTTTGACCAATGTGATTCTCAGGATTTTCATTATGGCTTTCAACCCCCTTGCTGTGATTTTAAAAGAAAACAAGCATACTGGTCCAAATTATATTGATTGGAAAAGGAACTTGGAAATTGTCTTGACTGCTGAGGGTACAAATTCATACTTTTTGAGGTCTGTCCTAATAAGCCCAGAGATGATTCTAGTGACGAGGAGAAAGAGAGTTATAGAAAGTGGGTAAAGGCAGATGAGATGACGCGATGTTATATTTTGGTTTCCATGTCAAATGTACTGTAATATCAACATCAGGCCTTCGCTACTGCCTATGACATGATGCTCAATCTTAAGGAACTCTTCGGACACCAGAATTCGGCTGCTATGCAAGAGGCCATGAGAAACTTGATGACGACCACCATGGTTGAGGGGGCACTGATGGACCCAAAAGAGGCTGTCACGAATGTGGATCTCAAATTTAGATATTTGATAAGTTGAAAACCCTTTTTGCTAACAAAGAATAAAAATGTAGTAAAGGGGTCACAGGTCGTATTTTTCCTAGGGCTAGTTAAGGTTGTTTGATTCAAGCTCAAGTTTATGTGTCGTTGATTATTTTTGGGTTTCAAATAAAACGTGGGTTTGGTTTCAATTAGACATGAAAACCTAATGAAAAGAAAGAAACTTAACTAAGCAAATTTAAACTAGGTAAATGCAATTCAAGACTCAACCAATTATGAACTTAGTCAAACCAAGGTAGATTTTCAGATTTGGAGAATGAAACTAATAGCAAATGCAATTATCATACTAAAGGTCGTGCTTAATTTCAGAAACTAAGACTCAAAACAATCGAATATTAAGCAATCTATGAACAAACTTATACAAAGTCAATGTGAAACTTCACTTGAGATAAAATGCAAGCTACTGAAAAAAACTGATATGCGGAATTGAAACTTGAAGTTCAGAAATAAGTTGGACGAAAAACCATCTATTTCAAACACAATAGCACACTTAAAAGTTGCATTTAACTTGATTCCAATCAATGCCTACACTGCTCTTGATACAAAGTGCAGAATTGAAACAATCTTGATGCTAAGAGAAGGAAACTTATATGCTAAAAGGAACTGATACTAAGTGCCAAAGCTCTAACTGACAATTCAGAATTTACACTGATCAATGCAGCTTGAAGACAAGGTTATAGTGAAGTAATATGCAGGACTGAAGGAATTCGAAAGAAAATAACTGATCAATCAAAAACAAACCGAGAGCAGAGATGAAATGCAGGAAGGCAGAAATTGTGTGTAAAAATGCAGGAATGAAATGCAGTATTTCAGAAACTGAATTGGATGCAAAACTAAACAAAGTAACTGAAATCGAGTACTCCAAGCTAATGTTCACATAAGATTCATAAAAGCTAAAATTCACTTGATACAAATTCAGGAACTGAAGACTGAAACATTGCAAAACTGAAACTGAAACTGCTAAACCGATTGGAAACTGATACGCAACTAGCTAAGACTAAATGCAGAAATGAAACTAATGCGAAGCAAGCTTAGAAATGCATTAGCACACTAAATGTAGTCTTTAATCTCAGGAATTAAAACTAGACACAGATTGAATTCAAAGAAGGCTACAAAATTCAAAACTAAGCTGATACACAAGGAAAGAAGCAGAGAACAGATACGCAGGAATTGAAACATGAATCAAACTGTAATTAAATGGAATTGTTCACTAACAAGCAATATATCTAGTTAACTTGCAGAACTGAAACCTAATTAAGGCAGAAATGATTCAGAAAAGAAAACTAAGGCAGCTGATACAAAGTTCAGAAATGGAAATGGCTTGCAGAAATCGAAATTACAGCTAATAACATAAATGCATTAAGAAAACTATCATCGATCCCTTCCCTTAGCTCAAGATCTCCTTGTCGTCACACAAGAGTGAGCCTCGAACCCCTTAGCTCCACAGATCACTGGAAATCAAACTCTACGAATCGATCCAACTCAAACTCTGCTCAAATATGAAGAATCCATCCGATCTCCTCGATCTCGTTGTGTTGGGTTGCGGTGATGGCTTGGGGATGATCAGAGCACTCCAGAGGACCCTCCAAAAAGCTCAGATGGATGAAAATGACACACAAATGAGAACCAACCAATCAAATGACAGATCTGAAGAATCCCTCATTCAGCTCTGTTCTTGGCCGAGTTGGAGCTGAAAATCTCACGGCGAAATCTTCCCAACGATCTAGAACTTGATCTAAGATCAAAATCGATGTGGTCACGCCCTCAGATGAAGAAATTTGAAGCACAAACGAAGAACAGTGGAGAAAATGCAAAGAAGAATGGCGAAGATGCGACCAACCGATTTGAGCAGAGCAGTAGTTAATATAGTTTTAGAAATGAACGGCCGAGATTCACTTAATTCCATCCAATGGCTAGATCTCTTCAGATTTGAATCAAACTTCCCAGATGTTGATCAAGGGTCAGGATCTGCCTCTCAATAGCTCGGATCTTCTAGATTTGCAACGGATGGCTCAGATCAACCTGATCTTTGAATGGATGGTCTAGATCCCTTTGATCTTGATCCAACGGCTAGATGATCTCTGATTTGGATGAAATCTTCAGATCTTGATCCAAGTGCTCGATTAACCTTAACCCCAGCTCGGATTGCCTCAAAGTTCTCAGATGGCCTAGATCTAACCATTTTTGAATCGGACGGCCTATATTAGTCAATGCTTGATCACTCGATCCGGGTCCACTTCTGACTCAAGTTTGACCCAGCATGACCTAGGTCCATGATCCTTCCAAGCCTACAAAAGTAGATTAACAATTTAGTAGTAAAATAATTCAAATGTATCAAGATTTATAATAAAGCCCAAAATAGAATAGATTCATGAAACCTAGGCTAAATTCAATATTAAGCAAGTAAAATATGGGTCAAACATGGATTTAAGAATCTGAAATGATCAATAAAATAACACTTATCAGACACCCGTGAGGGATCATGTCCTTAAGATGATGACTCATTTAAATGAGATGGAAGTTCTTGGAGCTGAAATCGATGGGGAAACTCAGGTTGATATCATTCTCCAGACGCTACCAAAGAGTTTTGAGTAGTTTCGCCTGAACTACAACATGAACAAAAGGATGTATTCGTTGGCGAAACTTCTGACAGACTCCAGGCAGCAGAAGGGCTATTTCGTCAAAGTGCTCAAGCTTATATTGCTGAAAACATTTTTGCTTCTAAGTCGAAAGGTGGAAAGAAGAAGAAGAAACAAATTGGTTCGGCAAAGAAAGCGGCTGTATCTCAAGGACCACAAGTTGGAGTGATGAATCCGAAAGGCAAGTGCTTCATATGCAAGCAGGCTGGACATTAGAAGATGGACTGCCCCTGCCGAAAGGAGAACAAACAAGGTATATCTTTTTCATTAGTTGTTGAAACATGTTTAGCGGTGTTATCTATTGGTACCTAGTGTGTAGATACGGGACCACTCATCATGTCTGCAATTTATTGTAGGGGTTTCAAGAAATCAGACGACTATCTGAGGGTGAGATTACCGTCTACATGGGCAATGCTACGGAGGTGGCGGCTATTGCAGTGGGAGATGTTCATTTATCTTTTGTCATGAATAAATCTTTGATTTTGAGAAATTATCTTTACGTACCTTGTTTTAGAAAGAACTTGATTTCAGTTTCTAAATTATTTATGGATGGATATTCTATTTTTTTTAATGACAAAGTTGTTATCAAAAGGAATAGGGTGATTATCTATTCTGGTAAGTTAGTTGGCAATTTATATACACTTAATCCAATAACTCCCACGATGTAAATAGAAATTAATAACACATCTTCTAATTCTAATAAAAGAAAAGAACCTTCAAAAATGAACTAAACATATCTTTGGCGTCTAAGGTTGGGTCATATTAACTTGAGTAGAATTCAAAGGTTGATAGCCGATGGACCTTTGGGTTCATTGGTGGTGGAAAATTTTCCAACCTGCGTATCTTGCTTGGAAGAAAAAATGACCATGAGGCCTTTTAAAGCCAAGGGGTATAGAGCCAAAGATGTGTTGAATTGGATCATTCTGATTTGTGTGGTCCTTTGTCTATCCAGGCAAGAGGTGACTTTAAATATTTTGTCTCATTTATAGACGACTATTCGAGATATGGACACATTTACTTGATGTGCCACAAGCCTGAGTGCTTTCACAAGTTCAGAGAGTACAAGGCTGATGTGGAGAAACATCATGGTAAAAGTATCAAGACATTATAGTCTGATCGTGGTGGTGAGTACCTCTTGGGAGAGTTTAGGAGTTACATATAACAGGTTGGGATTCAATCCCAATTGTCCACACCTGGTATACCCCAACAGAACGGTGTGGTGGAACGAAGGAATATGACTCTTATGAAAATGGTTAGATCGATGATGAGTTATTCTGAATTATTGAAATCATTCTAGGGGTATGCTCTGAAAATGACAGTGTATATTCTTTACATGGTACCTTCTAAATCAGTACCCTCTTCTCCCACAGAATTATGGAATGGGCGTAAACCTAGTCTGAGATATTCGGATTTGGGGTAGTCCAATACATGTGCTGAAGGGAGACGCTGATAAGTTGGAATCTTGTATAGAAGTTTGCTTGTTTGTAGGCTATTCTAGAGGAACGAAAGGTGGTTTGTTTTATAGTCTTAAAGGTCAGAAGGTCATTGTTAACACGAATGCATGATTTTAGAAGAGGACTATATAATGAACCACAAGCCCATGAGTAAGATTGTTTTAGAGGAAATAAGAGGGGAAGTTCCTACTTCAGTACCAACGGTACATGATGATATACCACAAAATATTGCACCGTGTGTCATAGATGATACACAGGTAGTACCTCGTCGTAGTGGAAGGGTTGTTAGGCAACCTGACAGATTTATATTTTTGGGAGAGTCCTCGGACTGGGTCCCTGGTGAACATGAATTTGATCCTTGGACCTATGATGAAGCACTCTAAGATAAAGATGCGAAATCTTGGCAAAAGACGATGAACTCTGAGATAGAATCTATGGGTTCTAATCAAGTCTGGGAGCTAGTAGAACCACCATATGGTGTAAAAGCCATTGGATGTAAGTGGATCTACAAAAGGCAGAGAGGATCAAACGGAAAGGTGGAAACCTTTAAAGCGAGGCTTGTTGCGAAGGGGTATACTAAAAAAGAGGGGATCGATTATAAGGATACCTTTTCGCCGGTAGCCATGCTTGAGTCTATATGGATTCACTTGTCTATTGCTGCTCTTATGGATTATGAGGTTTGACAAATGGATGTCAAGACAACTTTCCTTAATGGAAGTCTTGAAGAAAATATCTATATGAAGCAACCAGAGGGATTCATTCAGTACCAACGGTACATGATGATATACCACAAAATATTGCACCGTGTGTCATAGATGATACACAAGTAGTACCTCGTCGTAGTGGGAGGGTTGTTAGGCAACCTGACAGATTCATATTTTTGGGAGAGTCCTCGGACTGGGTCCCTGGTGAACATGAATCTGATCCTTGGACCTATGACGAAGCACTCCAAGATAAAGATGCGAAATATTAGCAAAAGACGATGAACTCTGAGATAGAATCTATGGGTTCTAATCAAGTCTGGGAGCTAGTAGAACCACCATATGGTGTAAAAGCCATTGGATGTAAGTGGATTTACAAAAGGCAGAGAGGATCAAACGGAAAGGTGGAAGCCTTTAAAGCGAGGCTTGTTGCGAAGGGGTATACTCAGAAAGAGGGGATCGATTATAAGGAAACCTTTTCGCCGGTAGCCATGCTTAAGTCTATCTGGATTCACTTGTCTATTGCTGCTCATATGGATTATGAGGTTTGACAAATGGATGTCAAGACAACTTTCCTTAACGGAAGTCTTGAAGAAAACATCTATATGAAGCAACCAGAGGGATTCATTGCAAAGGGCAAAGAGCATCTTGTGTGCAAGCTTAATCGGTCCATTTATGGATTGAAACAAGCTTCAAGATCTTGGAACATCTGGTTTGATGAGGTAATCCAGTCTTATGGATTCATACAATGTCCGGATGAGTCTTGTGTATACAAGAGGAGTGACGAAAACGTAGTGGTATTTCTTGTACTATACATAGATGAAATTTTGCTCATTGACAACAATGTCAAAGTGTTGTCAGACGTAAGGGTATGGTTGTCCAAACAATTTGATATGAAGGACTTGGGAGAAGCTGGACATATCCTTGGGATCAAAGTTATAAGGGATCGCAAGAAAAAGATGTTGTGCTTATCTCAAGCATCGTATATTGACACTATCCTAGCTCGTTTTAGCATGCAAAACTCCAAGAAAGGTTTTCTACTTTTTCAGCATGGAGTACCTTTATCTAAGGAGATGTGTCCTAAAACATCAAAGGAGATAGAGGAGATGAAGACAGTTCCTTATGCTTCAGCTGTAGGAAGCCTAATGCATGCTATGTTATGTATGAGACCGGATATCTGCTTTGCCGTGGGCATGATTAGCATATATCAAAGTAATCTAAGACAATCACATTGGACTGCGGTAAAGCATATATTAAAGTACCTGAAAAGGACTAGAAATTATATGCTAGTTTACTAGACAGATCATTTTCTCCCTGTGGGTTACACGGATTCTAATTTCCAATCAGATAGGGATAACAGTAAGTCTACCTTAGGTTATGTGTTTACTTTGGGAGGTGGAGCCATAGTATGGAGGAGTATTAAGAAGAAATGCGTTGCGGACTCCACCATGGAAGCTGAGTATGTGACAGCCTCTGAGGCAGCCAAAGAAGCTGTATGGCTCAGAAACTTTTTAATGGACTTAGAGGTGATTCCTAGTTTTCCCAGAGCTATCATAATTTATTGTGATAACAGTGGTGCAGTAACAAACTCAAAGGAACCACAAGCCCATAAAGCAAGTAAACATATTGAGCGCAAGTACCATCTGATACAAGACATTGTAAAGCGAGGAGAAGTTGTTGTTGCCAAGATTGCATCAGCAGATAACCTGGCAGGTCCTTTCACTAAGGCCCTTCCAGCGAATGCTTATGATAGACATGTTGAAGGGATGGGAATTAGATGTATGGCAGGATTATTGACAACATAGTCTTTTAGTATAAGTGGGAGATTGCTAGGATGTATACTATAATCCTAGCTTTTGTATGAACATCTATTTTGGAATAAGAATCATAGTGGTCATGCGTTTGCATTTTATATTTGTTATATGTATGCAATTGCCCATTACTTCACATAGTAGATAACATGGTGTGTGGTGTTACACAAAAGATCATGTTATCAGTTCCTTATAAATTATAAGTAGTAGCTCACAACCTTGATGGATTTGGACAAACTATTAGAATGGTTGTAGTGTAATTTGGTATTAGTCTATCTTGACTATAGAATTACACTAGTGCACTTTGTGTGTATTGAGTAGGACTATTTTGAAGTGATTCGATTTATACTAACTATATAATCGAACAAGATCTCGATTATTATGGATGTACATGCTCTTAATCCCGATATAATAACGGGCGCATGTACTTAATATTTATTTCTTTAATTTACCAATGGACGAGATTTATTCGTTAAATCAATAGGCCCGATAAATTGGGAAATAATATTATTTATGTGGTGTGCCATTAATTATAGAAGGAAACTGTATCCTAATTATTTAGGATGATGATGTCCCCTTGAGGAGCTCATATGGATTATCATATAAATCCTGCAGGTGGACTTGGTCTGACATGATAATGAAGTTGAGTGGTACTACTCTTGGAGTTAGATGTTAATTAATTAAATTGTCAGTATTTTAATTAATTAACGGACATGCGATATCTTAAACACGGGGAGATAATGTACACATAATAAGGTGGAGCCCATATTTTATTATGGGGTTGGTGCGGTAGTTCAATAATAACCCTTTAGTGGAGCGGGTTATTATTAACGGATCTTGTTAAAGATCCGTCAGGAGACCAAAATCAACTCCTCCTTATGGTCCCTATTGTAGCCTATAAATAGCCTCTTAAACCATCATGAAAACCTCTAACCTAATTCTATTCTCTCCCTCTCTCTCTCTTCCTCCTCTTGGGCGTGCAGCGCCGGCAACAAAGGGAGGGTCTCGTCTAGGGTTTAGGGAGAAGGGAGAGTTTTCTTCTTCTCTTCCATCTCTTCTCTTCTCTCCTTTGGGCGTGCGCAACCTTGAAGAAAGGAGAAGGGCCGGCGCAACTTTGAAGAAAGGTATAGGGTCGGCACATCAAGAAGAAGGAGGAAGAAGGAAGAAGGAAGAAAAAGAAAGGTTTTGGTGGCTTTAATTCATGGAAGATCGTCGCCCACACGACGTCCAAGAAGGAAGATAGGAATACAATAGCAGATCAAGAGGTATACTTTGTTTTTATTCCGCTTGTATTAATTGTATTCATGTTTTCTCTTGGATCCCGAAAAAAACACAAGACCCGGCGATCCAAACTTTATCTTCTATTCTGCTACTAATCGATAAAGGAGCTTGATTGCTTGAACAACAAGTTTGTTCAAGTGATCACTCAATCAAAAAGCATGATGATGAAGTAGGTCATTCGGGAAGTTTTCTTTCCCTATCCGGATTAGTTCTAATCAATAGAATTTTAATCTGGGGATATAGGGAGGAATCCCAACGCCAACAATCCCTCAATCTCGAATGAATGGGCTCTCATCAGCAGGACCTTTCAAGTCATCGTAGCAGAACCAGAAGAGTGATGGTACTGTGTTTCATTATTTTCAATGTGGGGTCAGGGATCATAGTACATCAGAATGCCCCATTGGCCAGAATGTATGCTACTCCTGCAAACTCCTGAGGCATCAAAGATGGGAGTGTTATCAGTGGGCGATGCAGCAATCCGCAGAGGCCACCACTTAGAGGGGTCGCTCTAGACCATCGAGGTCACGGGGAGAAGGTCAGCGAACTCAGACTTGTTCACGGCAAAAGAAGACAGCTACCCCATCAATACACATTTGTTGTATGCATGACTTTGAGCAGACTCCCACTTAGGTAACACCCCAGTATTCTGCAACAAGGGATTCTTGTTAGATGCATTTGACACATTAGTCTTACCAGTCAACGGTGACATATCTGGTACACCAAGCGCAACAGTCTTTTGCAATCCCTATGTATCTCTCCTCGCCAGTTCCGGGGATGCCACCGCCGAGTTCAGGGACGGGACGAGTATATGTGGCTGTTAGTAGGAGCCCTAAAGCCAATTATGTGATGATTGACTAGGGATTTTAAATACATATTTGGTTATTATACTTTATATTTGTAGCAAATAACTAAGTATAATAATGTCCTTGGGTAGTAGATTTTTATCCACATCATATCGATTGGTTGAATCGATAGTGAGATGATGTAGAGAACACCACACTAAATCATTCCTAGTCAAGTATTAATATTCAAGGACAATATTAATGCATGGAGACTAGTATGTAGGTCAATTGATGACTTGAGCTCACAAGTCATGGATATATGATATCAAGTTGACACATGGGTATACATTAGAGAATGTGTCCTGAATTGACCCGCCACAAGAAAGTTTCATAGATTGTCATATGAGTGTCATAAGCATTCTCATGTGACTACTAGTATGAATAGTCCTTAGACCTGAAGTCACTATGGTTCCCTATATAAGGAGTTATGTACTTTGGTATCGTCAAACGTCACCCGTAACAGGGTGGACTATAAAGGAGATCATTAGGTATGTAATGAATTATGCGGAGGGATGTGAGTGATGTAGATGGGATCTATCCCTCCCAAATGACGAGAGTGATATCTATGGGCCCCTTGATCGAGTAGGACTACTAAAACGCATGACCATACTCAAATGAGTCAATATGAGATATTGAGCTCATTTGTTTGAGTGAGTCTACTTGGGGATCAAGAAACATAAAGATTGATCGAGGATGATATGGTCTATGCCTCATTGGTCAATCTATATATCGAGGATGGAAGGACAAGGTCATATATTGTCATAGTCACGGAGGTTAAGTCGGATCTCGATTTTTTTGTCACTTGGGTAGCAATGATGCATTGCTAGATGTCGCTCATTGCTTATGTGTCTAAAGCGGTTTAGACACATTGCCAATGTTACGAGAATCTATTGGGTCACACATTAAGGACATGATGCTTTGGAGATCAGTTGATCTTAATTTGACTAAGATTTGATACGAATTAGATTAATTGAGTTAGACTCAAGTGAATCCAATTGGATTATGAGATTGAGATTTAATTTGAGTTAGACTCATTTAAATTAGACTCAACCACATTTGAATGAGATATTAATTCATTAAAATGTTTAATAAATTAATAATATGGGAAGATGAAAAGTTTTTCTTCATTGGATGAAGAGAAGTTGAAGAGCCACATGAGAAAATGTGTTCTAATTGGGGTTTTATTAGCATTAATGGAGGGAAGCTAAAGTGACAAAAACTCTTCATATTCATAGGATGAGTATAAAAGAGTTTTTCTTGTCATTTGAATGGAGAACTTGCCATTTTTTCTTTCCCTCCTTCTCTTGGCTGAAAACCCTCTTCTCTCTCTCCTTCTTGCTTTGTGAATCTCCTCTTGTGGTTAGCACCACAAAGGCTTCTTCGCTAAAGCTTGAGCGATCGTGTTCGTGTGGATACGCATAGAGGCACGGACACTTGAACATGCAAGAGATCCGACATACCTCAGACAAGCGGGATAAACGAAGGGAACGCACCAAAGGTATACATATATGATAGGAATTTGTAAATTAACTTTGTATGAGTTTTCTTTCGCATGGATCGCTCGTGGGATCTATTATTTCCACTGCGATTATTAAATAGTTTTGCCTATAGATCCCTACAGTGGCTACCTGAGAGGAGGCACCGCAGACTGATGGATCCACTTTTCGCGGTATAATGTTCGTTCATGTATTTTTCAGCTTAAATAGTGATAAATATTGATAGTCCTCTTTATTGCTTGGCACGGATATACTTGGATGAGACCCAGAGGGTGTCTACAATTAGATTATGGGATATAAGAGTATACCTATCGGCTGATGAGATACGGGTGGTCAAACATAGATGATGGAGTCCACTAGATTCTATAGGCTGTTACTCTATTCAGGAAACGTATGATCAGATTCTGTCTAACATTTACAAGGTATAGGTGTTGTTAGTATATACCGTATGCGATAGGAAAATTTGGGGACCAAATTTTTGTTAGTAGAGGAGAATGTTAAATTCAGGGACTCAAAACCTAGATCAGAATACTTTTTGAGAAATTTATAGGAGATGTTTAGGTTTCCGGAACCCAAACCGAGGGAAAAGGGGTTATACTACATACAGGGGACCAAATGGATTAAAACTAAAAGTGTTGAGGGGGTTGATTGAGTAAAAACCTTAAAATTAAGGGCTTAGGTTTTATTTGATGGAAGTGGAGGGCTTTAATGCAAAAACACCATCATATAATGAGCCTATTCCTTTTCCCTCTGCCCAAATCGGATCGTCGAGTGGCTCTATCTTCCCCGACGCACAAGATCGCTCTACCACGACTCCTTCTCCTTCATCTTCTTCCTCCTCTCCTTCTAGGCTTCAAACGCGCACTGGTGGACCATTTCTTCTAGATTAGTGACTTTCTCTTCCGTCATTTCCCAATCTGGTGGTATTTTTGGGCATGGTCGAGTGGAGTGTCGCCGGAGCCGACCGGACACCAATGACCTATTACTCTCTAAGGGTCTATCGAGGGCATTGCTAAATACGGTAAGTCTTGGTCCCATTGATTTGGCATCAAATCCTATAGATTCAAGCTGATTTGATTCTGTTTTCTTTTGGGGTTGTTCATGATCGCCGGCGGCGATCTAGCTCGAATCTGTCCAGGCCAAGCTACTCCCTACTTCGGGGGATAAGTCTAGGAGATTCACCTTGTTGCTTGCTGTGGTGGCTACTAGTTTAGGGCAGTGGGGGTTCTTGTGTGCCATCTGAGATAAGGATTGGTTCTCTCAGCGTTGATCTTGAATGGATTTTGTATAAGATTAGTAGATGAGTTAGATTGTTTTGGATCATTGTGTTTCTGTTGTGTTTCTGTTCATGCTCTGTTCTAGTTTTTGGAAAGCTAGTTGCTTCTTGTAAGGATTCGGTTAGGTTGCTAAGATCTGATGTTTGGAAGAAGAGAGCTATTGTCTAGATCAATTTGATGTGATCTGTGGTTGACAAATTAGAATGAAGCTTAGGGTTTAACTATATTTGATTCTTGATGTTGCTATGGGTTTCAATTGAAGTTTGTTTTACTTTACTCACCCTTGCTATGAGGTATGCTGTGGGCATTTGGCGTTCGATCATGGTCTAACTTGGATTGTATGGTTCTTTGGTTTGAAAGTTTGTATCATGATGTGCATACTTGATATGGATGTGGGTTAGGGATGTTATATTCGAGTCTAAACCTAATATCGATTGTTGGGTTAATCCAGATATGGTTGGGTATTTGGTCTGATTAGTATTTTCTGATATGATAGCTTAAATTATATTCTTTGATACAGGACATTAATTCGATTCATTTCTGCGGACTATTGGACCAGGGGTTCCCTTCGCATATGGATTCTTCCATTGAGGCGGGTCTTTTAGATATTGTCTTATTATTGTGCATAGTTTGTTATAGATAGCAGTATGTTTATACACTATACCTGCCCTTTGTTTATCATTACTTGATATCTATTGTTTACCCTTTGAGTTGACTCCTGTTTATTTCCTTACAGTCTCGATATTTGCCATGCATACATATATGCTTAGATATGGTGGTAGGCCACTTTATGTTGGGATCGGTGCGTATGGCTAGAGGGGGATGAATAGTTGCTCACCCACTTCAATCACTGGTTCTTCCTACACGTGTTAGTGCGCAACATAATACAATTACAAACTAAAACTAACAAGGAAGAACACAACCCTATTTAACATGGTTCGGAGATAAAGCTCCTACTCCACGACTGTCCATAAGGTAGATGATCCCGATCCATCGATGGATGACTGATAAGACTCGCGTGTCGCACCGCGAGTATCAAATACAATCAAAGTATCGAACTCCTCTACACTAATGTAGCATAGAATAACTCGAGTCGTCTCCCAACGAATGTAGTTGGTACATGATAATTCTCAGGATCGTATGTTATTGCTTTTGGGTTTTGGATATGAAATTGGGTTTTGGATTTGAACGTTAATACAACGAAAAGAAACAGCAAAGCAAGTATGAAATCTAGTTATAATTAAGAAAAGACAATGCAGATAAGGAAATCTAATTTAACCTAACTACAATTGCAGTAAAAAAGACAACTCGAAATAAGCATTCAAGAAATAGAGCCTCAATGAAACCTAGACATGGAACAGAACCTATAACATTATAGAAATCTAAACTGATCTAACTTAATTGCATTTAAATGAAAACATGAAGCTTAAAGCAATGGAAGAGCAATACAAAATAAGAGTTAATCAACTAAGAAACATCACAATTGAAATTAACTATTCTAAGAAACATTTAATCGAACACATGATAGGCATGCTAAAAATTGCATCGAGCACGTGCCAATTGATGTGGAAAAGATCTATCCAATACAAACACTTAATAATCAATCACAAACAACTCAATTAAGATCAATCAACATTCACTAACAACACAATTAAACCCAAATCTGATGAATAACTGCTTTGAAGGCAAGGCTGTGAAGAAACTTCCGGATCTGATTCAGAGATGGGAAGATCTGCCGGATGCTGTTGAAATTGAATTGCTATGAAGAAATTAAACTGTTGCCGAAGGTGAAACTACTATGAAGAGCTACTGGATCTGCTGTGAGGAACTGAGAAGAAGTGGAAGGAACTAAATTGCTGTAAATTGGAGAAAAAGTGCCGCTAAATCTGATGAAGGAGAACTGCTATAAATGCTGCGAAGAAATTGAAGCCGCTGCTGGATCGAAATTGCTGAAATGAAATCGGAATAATGGAAAGCTGTGCCGAAAATCTGTGAAGAACTGATGGCATGCGGTGGATGAAGATGGTCGGCGGTGGAGTCGACTAGGGTTCGGAACCCCCAGAGCCCTAGCTCGTCCGGCCAGCGGTGATGAAGATGGAGGAAACTCCTCTTCGAACCCCGAAAGAAGAGATGGAGTGGGAAGTCGGAAGACCGGCCGGCGGTGATGAAGATGGAGGAAACTCCTCTTCGAACCCCGAAAGAAGAGATGGAGTGGGAAGTCGGAAGACCGGCCGGCGGCGATGAAGATGGATGAGAGCCGCCGGCGGTGAGAGTGGAGAAGATGTGATCGAGTCGGGAACCCCTCGTCTCGTCCGTGTGTGTCGCCTCTCCGCGTCTGCCCTAGCTTCCGCGCAGTCCCCTTCTATTGATGACCCGACTTCAGCAATTGGGTTTGTCTCGGCTCGGCTTGCGTTTGACCAGCAGTTGGATTCACTCAACCTCATCCCAACAATTAGATTCGGTCCAGGTTCAGTTAATCCAGATCAGATTTCAGCTCAGCGGTTTGGTTCGGTCCAGCCAACTCAACTCAACCTTTGGTTCAGCTAGCTCTGGTCCAGCTCAGCCCAGCCCTTCACTCGAGTTTATCCAGCTTGGGTTTAGCCAGTCTCTAGTTCATCCAAGCCAGCTCTTTAATTCCTTAGCAACGGACGGCTGAGATCGATTTGGCTTCATCCAACGGTCGAATCTATTCAGGTCTGAACCAAACTCCACAGATCCCAATCAATGGTCCTGATCTACCTGTCCCCATCTCGGATTAACCAGATCAGTGGTGGATGGTCCAAATCTTCCCTTTTCTTGAATGGATGGTCTAGAACATCTTGAGCTTGATCCAATGGTCAGATTACTTCTGATTTGGCTGAAATTTTCAGATCTTGATCTATGGTCATGATTGATTCTATCTTGAACTTGGATTGACTAGAAGTTGACCGATGGCTCAGATCTAGCCGTTCTCTGGAATGGACGACTCCTATTAATCCGATGCTTGATCCCTTTGATCTGGATCCAATCCTGACTCAAGTCTGACCCAATTTGATCTAGGTCCATGATCATTTGAAGCCTACAAAATGATATTCAAATTTAGTACCAAAAAATATCCCAAGCATACAAAGATTTGAATTGAAAGCCAAAATAGAGGAAATACATGAAACCTAATACAATTGCAAACTTAAGCATATAAAATGTGGATCAAACATGGATTTTAGAGCCTAAAATAATCAATAAAATGATGGTTATCAATGACTCCCCGAAAAGCCTCCGGCGAGCTCGTGTCGCTCCTTGTGGGTGGAGAAACCTCACCACAACACTTGCACACACACTTGAGCTTGGTAGACTACTAATAAGCTTTACCCAAGCTTATTTCATCAACATTTGCCCAGCCAAACCGAACTCTCTTTAATAGAGCTCGGTAATATTCCAACCGTTACCAGTCGACTGGTGCCAACACTAGTTGACTGGTCCACTCGGATTCGAACGTTACAACCCAATGTTCAAATTCCAACCGACACCAGTCGACTACACAGAAGATCAGTCAACTGATCTTTCTGTTCCCAACACCAGTCGACTGCTCCATGCAACATTCGACTGCCCAAACCCTAAATCTAGGATTTCAACCCCGAGTATAATCACTTAGCACTCGTCATTGCCCGACCAACCTACAGCTTGCCTTCTAGCCTCCTCGATCAGTCTTGCGTCCCTCGGATGCCTCTCTATCCTTCATGCCTTGCCTTCTGGAGCTTCCTTCGGCCTCAGTCCTTGTTGTTGGGTCTTCCTTTGTCAAGATGTCACTTGAACTTTTCTCCTTCGTACTTGTATCCTGCATTCTCACAATGCAATGTCAAATACAACAATAGATCTAACTTAAATCTTTGTCCAAACATCAAAATATAAGGTACCTAGATTGCTCCAATACTTTATATCTATGTTTTGGCTGATTCCTAGATATACCTTATATGGATACCTAAGGTATGATTGATAGATCAGGGCACATGTGTTAGACCTATACTTTTCCTACTGATGTATGATTGAGGATCTGATTAGTGAGGAGGGAGTTGTTAGCATACACTGCCCCTTTAGGTTGCATACTAAGCTGTATGCTTTGTATGATTGCATACTGGCGATCATCGGCTCCCCTAGGGTTTGAGCCCGTCGCAGTCAGGTTTCCTGGTTTGATTGAGCTATTAGTGTTGTGCTGTTGGATGATGACAACCACCGACTCCCCTGAGGTCTAAGCCCGTCACCAGTCATGCCTTAGACATACTTGCATAGCCACGAGGGTTGGGCTACATATTTGCATCGCCACGAGTGTTGGGTGTCATACTTGCATAGCCACGAGTGCTGGGCTACATACTTGCATTGCTATGAGTACTGGGCATCATACATGCATAGCCACGAGTGCTGGACTACATATTTGCATCGCCATGAGTGCTGGGCGTCATACTTGTATAGCCACGAGTGCTGGACTACATACATGCATTGCCACAAGTGTTAGGCGTCATACTTGCATAGTCAAGAGTGTTGTGCTACATATTTGCATTGCTACTAGTACTGGGCGTCATACTTGTATAGCCACGAGTGTTGGGCTACATACTTGCATCGCCACGAGTGCTGGACGTCATACTTGCATAGCCACGAGTATTGGGCTACATATTTGCATCGCCACAAGTGTTGGGCTACATATGTTGTATGCCATGAGTGTTTACCTTCTCTACACAGCCGTGAGTGGTTGGCTTGTCTGTTTCCTGTTCACTCGACCGCCAGTTTGGTGGTGGCTGGGATGGGTACAGAACAGATCATTGCATTTGTGTTTAATCCCTCTACTAAGTGTAACGCCCGAAAATTCTCAAACCTAATTTTAGAAATATCCTAGAATTAATTCTAAATTTATGGATATTTTTATAGAATTTTTCCATGGATAAATAAGGCAAAAATGAATAAAAATAGAATGCACGGTAAAAAAAACTTAAGTGGGGTTTGACCGCTAGACTTATACCATGAGAGGAGAAGAGGCTTACTAAGTGGGCTAGTCTATTTTCATTGAAACAAAATAGAGAAAAGGATAAATAAGGTGAAGTTAGTTAATTTTTTCCATAAGTATAAAAAGGAAACTTAAGGGTCTTTAGGTTTATTCTTTCCCTCATCTTCTCACCGTCGACTCCTCCCTCTTGGGCGATTTTTCCTCACCCTCTCCCGAGCCATTCTCTCCCCCTCACTCACGGCAAACCAAGGAGAGAGTCCAAGGGCTTGTGTTGGGTGGATTCAAGAAGGAGGACACGCTAAGGGATCATCTCAAGGAGTAGTTTGTCGTTAGAACCTCTCCGAGACCCAAGGATCTTCCCTCTCCCTAAGCCCTATGCATTAGAGTTATAAGAACAAGCGCAGGATGTAAGTACCCCTCACCTGCAGTATAAGTAGCTTCGTTCGTATGCCTAAACGCCTTAGTTTTATCTAATTGCAAGTTAATGTTCTTATGTACAGATCTACTCTCTCTACCGACTTTAAGGGCACCACTAGATGGGATGGACGTGCTTCCCCCTTTAGTTCAGGGTTTAGATGCACTGTCGAGTGCCTAGGAAGTGTCCTTAAAAGAAGAGGGGAGTTTTAGGCACGCAAGGTGCTCGAGAAAATGTTAAGAAGCTCTAATATGAATTTTAGCATGTTATGAAATTAGCTACCCTTGCTTTATGTTTATGGACCCTAGTTCGTCCATTGGGTGGGCTCCTTGATCGCCCCTAGGCTCTAGATCGCCTAGTAGATGCAAGGTTAAAGAAAAGAATATTTATGAAAGTATTTTACTTTTTATGGCATGTGCTTAGACTCTAGTTCGTTCATGGGTGGGCTCCTAGTTGCCCCTAGGCCCCTAGATCGCCTAGTAGTAGTACCCTAATTGGTTCGGGATTAGCTACCTCAGATCTATTTAGGGATGCGCGCATTAGTAGCACATTGCCGGGCCCACAGCAGCATGATTAGTATTTTCACTTATTATATGTATAAGTTTCAGAAGTTCAGTAATAACTTTAAGTGAAAACAGTTTTAAGATCATGCTTAGTTCAGTTAGATTCTATGAATGCTATGTGAATTTAGTTATAAGAATATGATTTAGTTCATTGCTTAGTATGATGAGTATGCCATGATATTTGTTTAGATTATATGTTTCAGCAAGAATACATGACAAGCATGATATGTTTTCCTACATGTGTTTTCAAAAGCATGAGTTTCGAGATATGCATTGTTTTGTGAGTAGGATGGTACTTACTAAGCTTTATGCTTATAGTTTCATTTTTCCTTATACTGCAGATAAGGGCAAAGGAAAAATGGAGTAGCGGGAGCGGCAAGGATGATGTGGAGGGTGTGTGATGGTGGAAACATGGAAGGAACAAGGACCTTGGGAACTTATATTATGATGATGCACGATTAAGAATGTTAAATGAACTAGTTATTCGTCATGCTTATCACTTTCCGCATTTTAAGTACTTTTGTTATGTTGTTAGCACCACTCTTGATATGAGTCTTGCGAGAATTCTAGTATGAGATTATGTATCATGAGTTAATGCCATGCCTAGTTCCTACATGTAATATGTTGAGTGATACATTTCAAGTGCGTGTTAACTAGTAGTAAAATGCATGATCTAAGGCTACAGAACCATTTCTGATATTATAGTGCTTCTATTGGTGCATCTAGATAGGAACAATGCTTAGCTTTAGTAGCAAGTTGATACAAAGTTCGTGTTTCTAATTTCATACTTAGAAATGGTTGAAGTACACTTTAATGTCATGAAAACATGTAGAATATGGCCTAGAATCATTGTATACCTGTTAGTAAGCTTAAATATGAGTTTGTGGAGGGTTTTTGGTACGAAGTGGGTTGACTTGGGCACGTTTTTGGAATCAGAATTTTTAGATTTCAGAACTGCCAGTCGACTAGGACCAGTAGCAAAATCGTACAGAAGGCTTCGTCGACTCGGGCAGTCGACTGGTCGAATACCAGTCGACTGGTGCTAGTTTACAACAGAATGTGATGTAGAGTTGTTGGTTAGTACTTTAGTCATGTAATGTTGAGGTTGGGGGATCCAATCCTGCCAAGCTAATAAAATTAAAGTTTTTATTTTATTTTGGCTGGTTAGTACTTCCAACATGATTATGATTTACCGCAGCATGCTTAAGTTATGAATTGTTAGTTCAGTACATAGCAAAATTTTTTTATATTCTCCCAATTGGTTTAGCATTAAAAGAAAACAATGATCAGTAATCAGTCAGCCAGTTAGTAGCGATCTGCCTTAAAGTTTAGTACCGGAAGGCGGGTCGTTACACTAAGTGTGCAGGAGCTTAGGTACGGAGGAAGTCGAGCGTAAGACATAGCGAACGAGAAGGATTGTGCGAAGAAGTGAGCCGATGGGCTCAGTACAATCTGAGGGACATGGAAGCTGCGGAAGAGTACATCGGTGGAGCGAGAAGGACGCGCTCGGTGTCCGAGGGACGAGAAGCCGGGAGGAAGGACGCTCGTGGGAAGAAAGGCCGGAGTCGGGTTCGGGTGAGCCTAACTCCGGTTGGTCGGAAATCACCTAGAAGACGAAAAACCAAAAGACTGGTCAGTTTAACCAAGTCAAACCAAGCGCCCGAAAAAAAAGGAGATTTATTTGTTGCTAAGAGGAATGGAACCCGAAATCTCAACTAACAAATATCTCTATGCTTACCAATTGTGATAATAGGCAATGTCAATCAATTGCTGTGAGCTGAAGATAAAGTCAATGAGTTGTTGCGAGCAGAAGACAAAGTTTTAATTAAACTTTATCTCTTAAAGGATAACCTTATCCTTTAATCAGATATAATGGATGCAGTTTAATCTCATCCAAGATCAACCGTCCATATTACATATATGGATCAACGACCAAGAGAAAATTCATCAAAAATCAACAATCCAGATTTATTCTCTTAGGCTATAAATAGGCTTAGATTTTAGCTTTAGAAATCATTTGATTCATTCAATTCATTCTTGTAAAATCTCTAAAAGTCTAGCATACTGTTGTTGTAAGGCTTCTCCGTCACAAAGAGATTTTTATTGAGCGTCCACTGCCTTGGAAGCAACGTTTTTAGTCTTAGTTGCGACCAAGTTTTTTTTAAAGACGAATGTCTTCCATTTTAATTTGTTTTTACCATCTATTCACTCCCTTCTAGCCGGTCCAACCTGATCCAACAGGATGCATTGCACTTTTGTTGGTGCTTGTTGTATTTGAGTGTTGGATATGTTTGACATGCACTTATAGGTGACATACACATTTGGATTGTGTATCATTTTTGAGGTTATATAGGGGATTGGTTATACCTACTCGCAGGATAGACGGACTCTGGTATGTATTCATCTTTAGTCTTCAGTTATGCATTATCCTCTATACCCGAGATTGTATCAGCGTGATTCTTAGGGTGTGTTTGGTTCAAGTTACCATATATAACTTTGGTTAAGTAATCACATAACCAAGGTAATGGAGAATGAAACATAACCTGAAGTTTTTTGGTTCAATTTAGTTAATCAATTAAAATCTTGTTTGTTTGGAGGTAATAGTCTATAACATAATATAATATTTTACCATATTACCCTTTAGAATTTGTTTAGATAATTTTATTAAATTTTAAAATGAATTTATTTAATTTATTTATTAAATTTATTAAAATTTTAAATTAAAAAAATATTCGTCGACGACACCAACGTCGGCGTCTGCGTCGATGTCGACCGTCAGTGTTCATGTAGGCTGTCGGTGTCCAACACCGATGGTTGGCTGTCGACGCCAGCGGCCGACTGTCGACGACAGTCGGTGGCCGGCTGTCGATGACAGTCGGTGGCCGGCTGTCGACGACAGTCGGTGGCCGGCTGTCGACGACAGTCGGTGGCCGGCTGTCGACGATAGTCGGTGGCTGGCTGTCGACGCTGGCGGCCGACGATCGACGCTGGCGGCCATCGACGATCAGTGGCAGGTTGTCGGCGCCTCGACGCCGATCGCCAGCGTTTGCCGGCTGACTATCGGCGCTGACAGCCGGCGATCGGCGCTGACAGTCGATGATCATCGCCGATCGCCGCCTGCCGACGGAGGTCGTCAGTCGCCGGTCATCGGTCGTGGTCGCCAGCCGTCATTGCCGGTCGTCTACCACAAATAATACTTTCCGGAATTTAATAAATTGTAATAGTTATTTTCGTCTTAAATGTAAATATTGGTGGATAATTTTGGAATGATAAGTTTCATAACCCCGGAATCAAGAAAAACTTTACTTTCCTAAGATTTTCCGATTTCGGGTTGTTTGCCCCTTTTACTGACATGTCGGGCATCGATCATTACTTGTGAATCGCTGATTATATAAACCAAACAAGATTTTCGTTGATAACCTTGGATGGATAACCAAGGTTATCAAGGATAACCCCCAACTAAACGCAATCTTACTGTTATTATAGCTTATTATGCATATCTGTTTTGGTATCCACTGAGTTTATTTGGACTTACCACCATTCACCATGTCTTATTTTCAGGTTGATTGGTCGCCAGGGGAGCCCTAGTTGCCAGTCCTTGGTCCCTACGACTCTAGTGATGGGTGCTTCCGAGTAGTTCTATTTCTTTTACATCTTATTATTTAGTCTGTATTCGTTTATGCCGTGCAACTTGTATCGTGATTCATTTGTCTTGGTATTATATTTTTGAGTCATCTGTTGGATTTATTTTGTATTATTTTGCTGCGCTCTGCCCCAAGAGCAGCTTAGGTGAGTTTTTACGGTTTCAGTACTATGGTGCTCTTATTTCTTTATGTTATATATCTGTTTTGAGGTCTGAAGCCAATTTATTACTTGTGTGTGTTATATGTATGTGTAAATTGTCCGTCAGACAGGAGAGATGTTGTCCAATTTTATATTGGATCAGTGGTTTCGTTGGTCTTGGGGCGTGACAAGGTTGGCCCGAGCGAGCCCATCGCATGGAGTCCTTGTCCTAGTTCACTCGTCATTCGTCACGGAGTCTCCTGCTCGAGAATTTCTCTGGCCCTGCAATCAGTCTGGATTTCTCGGATTTGACTATCGCCACAATATCTCCCGAGCGGGATCAACCCCGATCTAGTTAGTCGTGTACTTTCGATCCCTTCTCTGACATGTGATGGTTGTTTTATGCCATGTGACAACCTCTCAATGCATCCCTAATAACCAAATATCTAGTCCCCACGGGATGGACTGATGGTTAGTGCGTGAGTGTTGCCACCAAGAGGTCTGGGGTCAAATCCTGGCAAAGCCAGTATGCCCACCCTCCCCACGCACTAGCCACAGCATCCGGGCTAGTAGCCCCCATGATTTACCTCCTCCGTGTTGGCCCTGGGATGGGTTGGCAGGGGCGCTAGGGGTGAGCGAATCATCTTTTGCCACCTAATAATCAAATCTCTGGACCATTGACTCAACTAATGTTAGAGGCGGTCAACCTTCCCTCTCGTTCGCCTATCAAATATATTGAGAAGCACAAACAACTCCTCTCCAACCCTTAATCTCTTAAGGGGGTGTTTGGTTTATTCCGTTTTCTATTTTCATTTTCCAGAAAACCGTTTGGTAGGCTTGTTTTCTATTTTCATTTTCTATACAAAATGCGATTTTCTGGAAAACATATTTGGTTTACATTTTCCAGTCTTGTTTTCCAGAAAAAGATATAGCGTTTTCTGGAAAACTAGAGAATGAAAAAAAGTTATTTTCCAGAAAATGAGAAAATGTGGTTTTCTGGAAAATGAAAATAGAAAATGGAGTAAACCAAACGCCTTCGTATTTTCTCATTTTCTGAAAAATGACTTTATTTCATTTCCTAATTTTTCAGAAAATGTTATATCTTCTTCTGGAAAATAAGACTGAAAAATACAAACCAAACACGTTTTTCAAAAAATTATATTTTTTACGAAAAATAAAAATGAAAAATAAGTAAATTAAACGCTCCTTAGATTTTTTGTATTTTTCTACTGGAGAAAATATATTATAATATATAGTTGATACTTGATAGTCCATTGAATATCTGGACCCACTATGCTTTGGGCATTAATAACTCATGCGTTAATTAATGAATGGGGAAGCAATTAAGATTAACAGTTCGATTAATTAATTGATAAAGTGATTGGTGGTAGTTGGGGAGCAAAAGAAAATTCAATCATGAATTATAAGAAAATGAATTGAGTAATTAAATCAATTAATGCCCTTTGGATTCTCTTATTCACAAATTTCATGTTCGCAACTTTCTTAATGACATCTTATTATTAAAATTTTATATATAGTTTGTTTTATAATTTTTAATATGCCGCCTCAATCTTATAATTTTTTCTATAAATTCTACATTATTAATTTTCTATGTATCATTAATTATTATTCCTACTTATATTATTAATTTTGAGATAAAAAATAAATTTAAAATTTTATTAGTACTCTCAAAATATAAATCTCAAATTCTGCATCCATAAAATAGATTGAGTTTTTTCTTAGGGTCATTCATTTCACCTACTTTAAAAAAAAAAACTTTTCATTGCACTTGGCTTTCTCCTCCCCCTTATTTCTTTAAAATAGTTTTAAGACTTCTCAATTTTATCCGGATTCAAAATTTAAAAGGCTCTTATTTTGAAAGGCATGCAATTGAATTAAAAAGATAGTAAAAGATACTTCATTTTGCCAGATTTGACCCAGACTTCAAAATAATAATACCATATATATTAGATATCAGTTTGTCGTATAAGAACATAAATTTAATTAAAGAGACGTGTCGATTATTTCCTAAGGGTGGCTCATTTTGAAAGATGATCCTAGTGCATCTAAAGATGATGCCTTAAGGGAAGGGAAAGTTTATCGCAAGATAAAAATAAATTGTTTAACATGTAACCTCAATTATATACTATTTAATTAAGAATCCGGATTCTTTTCTAACCAACTCTCGATTGATTTGGAAATACAAAATTAAATTATATTAATTTACTTTTTTTTTTCGCATCGAAATAAATTTCAGAGTTTATTAGTAATTTTTTCAACTTCTTATCTTTGAAATTATAAAAATTCAAAAAATAAAATCATAAATCAAACAAATTTCAGAGTTTATTAATAATTTTTTCAACTTCTTATCTTTGAAATTATAAAAATTCAAAAAATAAAATCATAAATCTTAAAAACACAAATACAAATGATAAGTCTATAATTACAAATCTTAAAATTAAAAATTTAAATCTTAATCCAAAATTAAAATTTTAAAAAGAAATTATATTTTAAATTTTTTAAAATTAAAATTTCAAAATTTAACTAAATAAATTTTCATCTTAGGATGAGATATGCATATCTATCTATCTATATATCTATCTATCTAACTATTAATATCTATAAAATACAGTTTTGCATGCATATGTGGCATTCACAGGGAGCTTAGGATTCCTGCCTAAATCGAATATAAATTTTCTAAATAAAAAATTTATAATTAAAAATACAAATTCAAAAGAAAATATATAATTACAAATCCTGAAAAGAAAAATTCAGAGCTTAATCCAAAATTAAAATTTTAAAAAATAATTTATCACATTCAAAAAAGACAATTTCAAATTTTAATTTGAAATTGTATTTTAAAATTTTCAAAATTAAAATTTTAAATAAGTTATAATCTATCTATCTATTTATTTATTTATTTATTAATATCTATAAAACACAGTTTTGCATGTAGATATGACATTTACAGGGAGCTTAGGATTCCTGTCTAAATCGAATATAAATTTTCTAAATAAAAAATTTATAATTAAAAATACAAATTCAAAAGAAAATATATAATTACAAATCCTGAAAAGAAAAATTCAGAGCTTAATCCAAAACTAAAATTTTAAAAAATAATTTATCAAATTCAAAAAAGACAATTTCAAATTTTAATTTGAAATTGTATTTTAAAATTTCCAAAATTAAAATTTTAAATAAGTTATAATGATTACAGTAAAGTACATAAAAAATAAATTTAATTTAATTTTAATGAAATATAGGTCTTTAGCTTCCCTTGAGTTGATGTAAGAAAAATGATAGTCCCACATCTGAAGTTACCAAGGCGAATTACACACAGAGCAATTATAAAAATGGATAAAGAACAATCAAGCAACTCATATCTTTCTCGGCCTTTTGGCTAAGATCAAGTGTAGTATCTGTTCTTATCAGTTTAATATCTGATATGTGGTTCATTGGTCCACTTTGATATTAAATTAATTTTTATATGAGGGATGACCCATCACAGTAGCTTGCTACCAGGGTTTTCATGTGTCGCCTGTGTGTTGCACTATAGCACAGGCCTGACACACCCCTATCAAAGCAAAGTAAATTTTAGATCGCATCCACATCCACCACCCTTATAAAACTTATGATCACCATTAATATCTTATATTATAAAAAAAATATTATATCTTATATTGGCATGAATCCATGATGAATATATATATATATTATATCTTTTATATTCCTGGATTCATTCCAGGAATATATATATATATATATATATATATATATATATATATATTAAAATATTTTTTAGTATATATTATGGATATTTAGGTTTTAAGATTTTAGAATTTAGGGATTAAGTTATAGTGACTTTAAGCCAATAAGATTTTCCTATTGGATTCAGTCTTCTCTCTTGGGTTATAATGTTCCAAATATAAAGTTTTAGATGCTCACGGGATATTATATATGTATTTAGGGTTTAAGAGTTTAGAATTTAGGAGATGAGTTATAGTGAGTTTAAGCTAATAAGATTTTTCCTCTAGGGTTCAGGTTTTCCTCTTGAGTTATAGTGTTTCAGATATAAAATTTTAGATGCTCACGAATATTATATGTATTTAAGTTTTAAGGAAATATTAATTTTTAAAAAATTAAATAGAAAAAAGGTTATCGCTAAAAATTATAGAGGCGCTTGGATTTTTATCCCGGCACCTTTATCGCTCTGGCGTAGAAAATTGAATAGCATACCATCTATAGCATATCAAACCTATTGAAAGATTAAGAGAATAGTGTGTATTATCTTGTTTAGAAAGATTTCAAATAAAGGTTCAGTTGTTTTGTGGAGTAGGCGCACCGCCAAACTATGATAACTCTTCTTCTTCTTCTTTCTCGTATTTGCTCTCTCTTATACGTCTTTGTCTCATTGCTCCACGCAATCTTTTTCTCTCTCCCTCTTTTTCCATATAAGAGGTTGAGAGGTGATGCCCCCTCCCCATTTTATCCAACAATTGATATCAGAGCGAGGTTTTGGCAGATTTCTTCAACATGTCAGGGGCATCTTCTATGAAGTTTGATATGGTGAAGTTTGACGAAATCGGAAAGTTCAAATTATGGCAGAGAAGGGGCAAAGACTTATTGGTGTAATAAGACATGGTGAAGGCGCTAGGAGAAAGGAAATCCAAAAACATGGAGAGATGAAATTAGGAAGAACTTCAAACAAAGACAATGGCAACAATCATGCTTTATCTTATGAATGTGATATACAATGTCATGGACCAAGAAAACAGGTGGTAGTTTGACAAAAGCTGGAAAGTTGATACATGCCAAAGTCATTGGCAAACAAGTTGTATCATAAACATAAATTATTCAGGATAAAGATGATAGAGGAAACCGATCTAAGCAAGAACATCAACGTATTCAACCAGACTGTAAGCAATTTGAAATGGATTGATGTGAAAATCGAGGACGAAGACAAGACATTGATGTTGTCGAATTCTTTATCTTTATTTCTTATGTATACGAATTTGGTTACTACTCTGATGCGGGGAAGTAAAACTCTCAAATTGGAGGAGGTCATAGGTGATATATTTGGCTTTTATCAAAGAAAGAAAGTAAATAACGAAGTTTCTCAAGAAGTACTTGTGGTGAATAGTAACCAAGAGCGCGATAGAAGTAAAACTTGGTATAAATCAGGACCGTTCTAAGTCAAGAATGAAGAAGGTAATCACGTGCTATAAGTGTGGAGACAAATATCATATGAAGAGAGATTGTCCAGAGATAAAGAAACATGTTGCGAAAAACAAAAGGTAGTTTAGCAAAGTCTGTAAACATAATTGAAGAAGAAAATGCAAAGAATGATGATGGAGATATGCTGTCAGTTATGTCGAGTTCGGAGCTGACAGATGCATGAATCTTAGACCACTACCAAAATTTCAACATTTAGCGACGGACATATTCCGTTGCTATTCCGTCGCTATTCCGTCGCTAAACGATAATAGCGACGGAAACAGCGCCGGCGGTCATCTCTCCGTCGTAGGTCAACGGTAGCGACGGATTTGACTTTTCGTCGCTACTAGCGACAGATATTAAAATGAATAATCTGTCGCTATTTGCGACGGAATATTGACTATTCCATCTCAAATAGCAATGAATTTTAAAAAAATTCGTCGCTAATCCTGGAAAAATTCCAACAGATTCAACCCGTTTTTTCCCCTTCCCATATATACATTCAATACAACAAACATAACAAACATTTCCAGTAGCTATTTCATATATATCCAAACATAACAAACACAATAGACACAACAGATATATACATTCATTTCTGGCAGCTATTTACATAACAAACATTTCCAAATCCAAACACATAAGAAACATATTGATATCATATCAAACACATAAGTCCAAGTTCCCACACACATAAGAAACATATCAAATACATATCAAACAAGAATTGAATCAAAAGTCCAAGTTCATACATCAAAAGTCGAAGTCTAAAGATATCATATTGATATCGTAATGAAAAATTATAATTTAGTAGAGAAACAATACATACATGAATATCAGAGTGAATACTGGATCAAAAGAAAAAATATTCCTGCATAATAGAAGACAAACTATATAAATAAAAGTTAAATAGAGTCAATATCTGAATATAACTCTAATAATGTGAAATTTGTAAACGAAAATGAACAAATAAGAAATAATTAAGAAACAATATCCAATATATATACCTTTCAACTGAGTGAATATCTGAATTCAACTCTGATAATGTACAATCTGTAAATGAAAATGAACTAATAAGAAACAATTACTGATGAATATAATAACAAACTAGATAGTTACTGATTCATATAATAATAATTACTGAATTCACCTCTAATAATTTGATTTTGTAAAATATAAATAAAAATATAACATACCACAAAAATATCTCTACTCCTCTGGGGTATCCTCAGGATCCTGTGTCTCCTGAGACTCAAAATGAGAGGCGGGAGGGGCGGGCATCTATGTCATGGGCGATAGGGTTGCTGCAAAAGCTTGCATGTGACATACTAACTCCTCAGTGTGTGCCTGGCGGGCCCACAAATCTCTCAACTCTGCATCCTTTGCTGCGTCCTTCTCAGTCCACGCTGCGTCCCTCTCGACCCACATCGTCTGCATTATCGTGAGTCGAGTCCACAGGGCATCATTTTCCTCCTGCAATTGACAAACCTCACTAGAGGAGGAGGAGGAGGATCCTGGACGCCCCCTAACCCCTGGAACTCTCATATGATCATATGTGATCTTTGCCTGAGAGCCTAGGCCGTATAGGGCGGTTTTTCTCCTTCCACTGACGACATCATAATAAATCTGATTCATCTCGTCGGTGGAAAGAGGCTGTGAATTCTCCCACTCTGCAGCAGGCTGAGACGCCTCTGCCTCTGCAACTCTAGTGTTTATATCACATGATGGAGATATGTTGTCAGTTATGTCAAGTTTGGAGCTAACAGATGCATGAATCTTAGACTCTGCAAGTTTATATCACATGACTTCAAACAAATAGTGGTTTGACACCTATAGGGTTGTGGATTCTGGTTTAGTGTTGATTGGAAATGATGTGTCTTGCAGAGTCATTAGCATAGGGAACATCAAAATCAAGATGTTTAATAGTGTGATCAAAACTTTATGTGATGTCAGACATCTACTAGATCTGAGGAAGAATTTGATCTCACTAGACACATTGGATGTATTGGTTTCAATTACAAATTAGTGAATGGGTGATATAGGTTAGCAAGGGAGCTCTAATGGTAACAAAAAGACAAAAGGTAGCAAGGACCATGTATAAGTTGGTAGGACTACAATTGTTGGTGGAGTCGCCTCGATGGAGTTTGAATCAGATAATACTATCTTGTGGCATATGCGGTTAGGGAATACGAGCGAACATGAGATGCTAGAACTTCATAAGAGAGATTTGTGAAAAGACGTAAAGATATACAAGGTTGAATTTTGCAAATTCTATATTCTTAGGAAACATAGCAAGTGCAATTCAAGACGACAACACACAAGACGAAGGGGATTATAGACTATATATATGTGGATCTCTAGGGACCAACCAGTGCAACATCACGTGGAGGACACTTGTATTTTAAGAGTTTTACTATTGATTACTCACGGAAAATCTGGGTATACATCATGCATTATAAGTTAGAAACTTTTGCAAAGTTTAAACTAAGGAAAATTAAAGTGGAGAATCAAACCGAAAGGAAGATCAAATGCCTTAGGTCAAACAATGGGACTGAGCCCACAGATTTAGAGTTTTAGGAATTTTGTGAGTAACATGGGATAACAAGGCATTTCTCGGTTCGCAAGACACCTCAGGAGTGTTGATGCAGTCTGACCTGATTGTTGTTTTGGTGTTGACACCGATTTAAGTTTAGGTGAGTGAGTAAATTCGGCTTAAGTCCTGGTCGGGGACTAGGCATGAAATCCCGGTGAGCGAAGTCGGGTCCTGGTGAGTGAAGCCAGGTGACAGAAACCTCGATGAGTGAAGCCGGGTCCCGGTGAGTGAAGCCTGGTGATGGAAACTCCGGTGAGTAAAGCCAGGTCCTGGTGAGTGAAGCCAGGTGATGGAAATCTCGGTGAGTGAAGACGGGCCCCGGTGAGTGAAGACGGGCCCCAGTGAGTGAAGTCGGGTGACTGAAATCCCGGTGAGTTAAGCCGGGTGATGGAAATCCCGGTGAGTGAAGCCGAGTCCTGGTGAGTGAAGCCGGGTACTAAAATCCCGGTGAGTGAAGCCGGTTCCTAGCGAGTGAAGCTACGTGACCGAAACCCTGGTGAGTGAAGCTAGGTCCTAGCGAGTGAAGCTAGGTTGAATGAAGTCCCGATGAGTGAAGCTGGGCACGGAGTCTTGGTCCCGGGGACTGAGGTCAGAAAGTGGCTAGATCAGTCTGTGGTCCGATCAGGGAGTTGACACTAACTCCTAGTTGTGGATCGGTCTGGTGACCGATCCAGGGAGTCTGATCGTTCTGGTGAACGATCAGAAAGAGAACAGAATGTTTCTGTTTGGCTTCTTATCGGTCTAGTGAACGATCAGAGAGAGATCAGAATGGTTCTGTGAGAAACCCTGATCGATCTATCTAACCTATCAGGGATCGGACTGTGGACATCCTGACCGATCAGGATGGCTCCTGATCGGTCAGGGAGTGACCTGATCGGTCACCAGACCGATCAGGGCACAACCTGATCGATCAGGTGGCCGATCAGGGTCTTTAGCTGATGGGTTGTGCCTTGTAAATCGCAGTCAGCTGGTGGATTGGTCAAGGTGACCGATCCCCAATCCCTGTTCGGTCAGTGTGACCGATCACAGAGTCACTGGATCGATTAGGATCTTCACTGATCGGTCTGGTGACCGATCAGTGTCTGATAACTTTAATTTGAATCGTTGTCAGATGCCCTGATTTCGCTCTGAATTTTTCTGATACCTGCTGATTTCTTTGTGATTTGTTATGCTAAGCCTCTGATGAGTGTGCAGGTGAGACAGGGATGATACAAACCAAGGAGAAGAGTCAATGGCGACTTTCACCATGGCAGGTTTGACTGTATTCTGTTTTTAGGTTTCAACGGCTTTTGGCGCGGTTGTCGACTGATTGGAGGCTCAGCTGGAGAGGTCTTCAGTGGACTGAGTGCTCAGTGGAGTCAGTGGAGTCAGTGGGTCAGGCTGTGGTTCAGTGGGTGCTGATGGAGCCTGGCGATGGTGAGCAAGAGCTTAAGAAGAAGCTGGGATGCAGAGGAGCAAAATAGAACAGAAAGGAAACAAGTGAAGGGTTTTGCTGTGGGTTTCGCTGTGGTGTTGTGCTCTCTGTATAGTTTCTTGCTTGAGCGTTCCTGCTAGATTTGTGTGTGAGCTATCCTTCTTGTGTCTCTGCGCTTAACTGTTATCATCTTGAGACGATTGTGGAAAGGTTTCTCCACCGAGAAGGAGGCTTTTATATCCGGAGTTCCGGGGCTTGATCTGTCGACGATCAAGGGATCACCCACCTCATGGGCACGCCAAGGAGTAGGGGCAAGTTATCCCCGAACCTTGTATATCTCCTTGTTAGCGACTGGTTTGTGCTTTGTTCTCTGTTTTTCTTTCTATCTATGTTTTCTTCCGCTGCTAACCTAATCGCAGAAAGAAAGAAACTTCAAAGAAGCGAGTTCTTTAAGTGTCTGACTATTCACCCCCCCCCCCCCTCTTTAGCCATCCAAGGTCCAACAAGTGGTATTAGAGCCTGGGGCTCTTTCAAACGGACTAACACCCGAGAGTTTACAACATGGATATGAGGGAAGGCTTCAACACCAACCGACCTCCATTCTTCGACGGAGCCGACTTCAAATATTGGAGGGCAAGGATGAAGTATTACTTGAAGACCAAAATCAACATGTGGTTCTCTGTTAAGGAGGGGTTCTCCCCTCCAAAGGATGTTGAGGGAAAAGTGCTAAAGTTTTCAAGGTGGTCGGCAGAACAAATCTGGAAGGGGGAAGCTGATGCAAAGGCTGTGGTCACCCTGCAGTGTGGGATGACCAAGGAGCAGCTAATCAAAGTTGACCCCTTCACCACTGCCAAGGAACTCAGGAACAAGCTCATTGAGCTCCATGAAGGAACTCAAGATACCCGGAGAGCCAAGAAAGATCTCCTTCTCAGCCAACTCCAGAATCTCTCCATGGAAGAAAATGAAATGGTAAGTATGCTTCATGGTCGGTTCAAGGAGATCTTCAATGGTCTGCATTCCGTTGATGAGAAGGTCGAGAATCGCGACCTTGTAAGGTATGTCCTCAAATCCTTCCCTAGGAATACCTTGTGGTCATCCATGATGGATGCTTACAAGGTTTCCAAGGATCTTTCTATGGTTAAATTAGAAGATTTATTTTGTGAAATGGAACTACATGAGATCGCTAATCAAAGCCCAAAGGAGAAGGGTGGGCTTTTGTGGCAGGGGATAAAAGAAAGAAGAAGAAGGAGAAGAAGAAGGAAAAGGAGGAGGAGAGGAGCTACTGTCACGTGGCCTTCATGGCCTTAGAAGAGTCAACCAAGGAGAGTGGAGACGAATCAAGTGATTTCTCAACCGCGGCTTCATCATCTTCGGATGATGAAGAGGTAATTTCTCCGGAGTTAGATAAATGCTATAGAACCATTGCATGCTTAACTGATTTGTTAAAGAAGTCTGAGGAAAAAGTTAAGTCTTTAAAAGTAGAAGTAGAGCAATTAAAATCCTCTAAGGATGAGGACATTGATAACTTGCATGTTGAGATTCTTGAGAATGAAAATAAGGCCTTGAAGAGTGAGGTTGAGAAACTCAAGAATTTTCTTGAGAAATTCTCAACTAGCTCCAAGACCTTAGATATGATTCTAAATTCTCAAAAAGCGGTTTACAACAAGGTTGGGTTAGGTTACCAACCTAAAGAACCAAATTTCATGTCATTAATGTCTAGAACCTAAGTTAGATCACAAAATGCTACTAGGGTTCAAAAACTTAGAAAGAAAATGACTAAGGCATGGGTGCCAAAATCATGCATTGAAGATGCATTAGGTCCCAAAATTTGGGTACCTAAAACCTCTATATTTCGAATTGTGTAGCTTTGGTTGAGGGGGAGCATCTATCAACACGATTTGTTGACAACGAGTGCTCCAAACATATGACCAAAGATAAATTGTTATTCACTACAAAAAGAGGTCTAAGTTAAGTTTTTTTTAATTGCCTGCACTTAGAGAATTAAGACAACTTCATATTTTTGTGATCTATATTTTGAATTTTCTGAAATTCTCTAAATTAAATAAATACATGTCGGATCTAATTAGTGGACTCAAATACAACTTTATGATGATGAGAGTATTTGGTGATACCAACTTGATATAAGTTTGTATTGAGATTTTGAAATCTGTAAAGAAACAAGAATGTATTTTAGTTAAGGGAACCCTTTATAATCAATGCAATTAAATCTGATTGGTTTAGAGGTTGAAAGGGGTATTTGACACGAGAGTTTCTGGAATGTTTCAGAAACTCTCCCTGATCTGAAATTTGATCTCATCTGAAATCTAATACCGATCAGGAATCACCTCCTCCTCAGAAAATCTTTCTGTATGTAACCTGATCGGTCCACAGACCGATCAGGGATCCCTCTGATCGGCCCACAGACTGATCAGGGATCCTTCTGATCAGTTAAGTAGTCTGATAAGGGATTCTTCTTATCAGGAAACTTCTGATCGATCACGGTGACCGATCAGACTTATTATCCAGGTACCCTGATTAAAGAACATACTGGGAACATAACATACTTGATCATCCATTGGTACAAACATGATACTATGTGGATACAAATTCATTTAGGAATTTTTAATGACTCTTGATTCTCAGAAATTTTTCTAAAATATCAAGTGTTAATGGAGTCTACACCCCTGTTGTGGAATGAGTTTCATATAAATTGTTAATGCATTCTGATCTTGGAATGTATCAAAGTTTCAGAAATTTTTCTGAAAACTGATTGTCCACAGATAAATCAAAAAAATTTCTGTATCAATCATCAATGAATCTGATCAATCAAGGAGACTAATCAGAATTGTGTGTTTGATGCAGGTGCATTAATTATTAACATATGATACATATATATTGTTGCCATGATACATCTATGGTATATGCCTCTCATATGCACTTCAAAAATTACCTTTCATTATTTTGGATTTGGGGAGAGACCCTCGTTTAAGGGGAAGTTGTTAAAACTTAATAACCATACCCTTTTCGATGTTTGACAAAGGGGGAGAGAATGGTTGATTAAGTGTAGGTTTTATTGGGTTTGTTACAAATTTAATTATTATAGGGGGAGGACTTTGATTCCTTTGAGATAATGGAAATTTGACTTCTATTGATTGCTAATACCAAAACTTAGAATCGAGTTGTCAAACAACAAAAAGGGAGAGATTGTTGATGCAGTCTGACCTGATTGTTATTTTGGTGTTGACACCGATTTATGTTTAGGTGAGTGAGTAAATTCGGCTTAAGTCCAGGTCGGGGACTGGGCATGAAATCCCGGTGAGAGAAACCGGGTCCTGGTGAGTGAAGCCAGGTGACAGAAACCCCGATGAGTGAAGCCGGGTCTTGGTGAGTGAAGCCAGGTGACGGAAACCCCGGTGAGTGAAGCCAGGTCCTGGTGAGTGAAGCCAGGTGACGGAAACCCCGGTGAGTGAAGCCAGGTCCTGGTGAATGAAGCCAGGTGATGAAAATCCTGGTGAGTGAAGCCGGGTCTCGGTGAGTGAAGCCGGGTGACTGAAATCTCGGTGAGTGAAGCCGGGTCCTAGCGAGTAAAGCTAGGTGACCGAAACCCTGGTGAGTGAAGCCAGGTCCTAGCGAGTGAAGCTAGGTTGAATGAAGTCCCGGTGAGTGAAGCCGGGTGACTGAAATTCCGGTGAGTGAAGCCGGGTCCTAGCGAGTGAAGCTAGGTGACTGAAATCCCGATGAGTGAAGCTGGGTCCTAGCGAGTGAAGCTAGGTGACCAAAACCCTGGTGAGTGATGCCAGGTCCTAGCGAGTGAAGTTAGGTTGAATGAAGTCCCGGTGAGTGAAGCCGGGTGACTGAAATTCCGGTGAGTGAAGCTGGGTCCTAGCGAGTGAAGCTAGGTGACTGAAATCCCGGTGAGTCAAGCCGGGCCCTAGCGAGTGAAGCTAGGTGACCGAAACCCTGGTGAGTGAAGTCAGGTCCTAGCGAGTGAAGCTAGGTTGAATGAAGTCCTGGAGAGTGAAGTTGGGCACGGATTCTTGGTCCGGGGGACTGAGGTTAGAAAGTATAACGACCCAGAAAATTCTCTTAATATTTTCTTAAAATATTGAGCATATCTAGATAATTTTCCGAGGGGCCCAGAAATAATTATGTAAAATTGGGCCTAGAAATCCATGTTTTCTCATTTAAATTGAGAAAAACTAGGTACTAATGAGCTTTAAATAGGCTCCAAAAATGGGTATTAATTAGGGAAAATTAATATAAATATAAAAGAATTTTATTTAGGAATATTGGCATAATTATGGGTGATTATAGGGGGATTTTCGGAATTTAAGAAATAAAAATAATAAAATAAATGAAATGAAAATAAAATAAAAATAAAGGTGCATGAGCCAAGGATTGAACCTTGGACCTCTTGTACAACCATGTAAGCCTTAACCAACTCACTAGGGGTGTAAACGAGCCAAGCCGCTCGCGAGCTATTCGGGTCTCGGTTCGATAAAAGCTCGTTCGAGCTCGTTTAATAAAGCTCGTTAATATTAACGAGCCAAACTCAAACTCAACAGTATTCGGCTCGTTAGCTCGTGAACAGGCTCGTTAATAAGCTCGTGAGCTAGTTCGTAAAATATAAAATTAATATTTAACATTAAATATATAATTTTGACACTTTTATATTTAATAAATATAAAATATCCAATAAAACTCATTTGTATGAATAAAATCATAGATTTTAGTAAATATTTTATATTTTTTAGAATATATAATTTATTTTTTTAATAGATTGATGAATAATTTAATTAATAATTTATATTTGGTAAGTTCGTTTAGGGCTCGATTAGGCTCGAATATGCTCGCGAGCCATCACTATATTCGATAAATTAAGCTCGAGCTCGGCTCGATAATAAACGAGCCAAACTCAAACTTTCAAGTATTCGGCTCGGCTCGGTTCGATTGCAGCCCTACAACTCACCTAGCAAGGGATTTCTATGAGGAAATGAAGTGGATATAAGTTGAGATTAAGAAGAAGATGAAGAGTCATGGAGAGACTCTTCATTCACCACCTTAATGGGTTATAAAGAGGGGGGTTTTGGGAGTTATTCTCTTCTCTCCATCAATTGCATTCTCTTCCTCCTTCTTTCTCATCCTAGACGAAATCTACAAGGGAGATTTTCCCTTGGGAAAACTCCACAAGAAGGCCCTACCACCAAGATCTAAAGGTTTCCTAAGGTTCCAAGGCTAGGGGTGATCAAGAGACAACAAGTCTTCCTTCTTCTTCCCATCTAAGGTCTAAAAATCAAGAAACCCCAAGGTAAGACTCCCTCACCTGTGGTATAATAGTTCCCTATGATTTCCATGATTTTTAGCATGATATATTGGTTAGTTATCGAATTTGATGTTGAAAGGAAAGAAAACCAAGACCCTCATGCTTAAGGGTTTCGGCCACCATGTTTTATAGGTCTATAATTATGCTAAAAATCATGATAATGTTATTTAATGTTCCCTTATGATGTGTAAAGGTTAAGTATAATTTTTGGGAATTTTTAGAGTACCCTAGGACACCCTAGGGTTTCTGCCAACATGAAAGAAACAAAACTAAGAACCCTAAGTTTAAGGGTTTCGGCCACCATGATTTACAGGTCTATAATTATGCTAAAAATCATGATAATGTTATTTAATGTTCCCTTATGATGTGTAGAGGTTAAGTATAATTTTTGGGAATTTTTGAAGTACCCTAGGACACCCTAGGGTTTCGGCCAACATGAAAGAAACAAAACTAAGAACCCTAAGTTTAAGGGTTTCGGACACCATGATTTAAAGGTCTATAATTAAGCCAAAAATCTTGATAATGTTAATTTATGTTCCCTTATGATGTGTGGAGGTTAAGTATAATTTTTGGGAATTTTTGGATTACCCTAGAGACCCCATATGTTTCGGCCAACCTCAAGGACCCAAGGGTTAGGGTTGAGCCTTTAACTTCAAGTATATGTTTATGATCTATGCCATGAATTATGTTCACCATGTTTATGAATTATGCCATGAATTATGCCATGCTTAGAATGTCTATGATGTTTATGATTATGCCATGAATTATGCCATGCATAGTATGTTCACTATGTTTATGAATTATGCCATGCTTAGTATGTTCACTATGTTTATGAATTATGCCATGAATTATGTCATGCTTAGAATGTCTATGATGTTTATGAATTTATGCCATGAATTATGCCATGCTTAGAATGTCTATGATGTTTATGTTTATGCCATGAATTATGCCATGATTAGAATGTCTATGATGTTTATGTTTATGCCATGTATCATGCCATGCTTAGAATGTTACTATGATTATGTTCATGCCATGCTATGTATACGACAAGTGACGTAAGATGTTATGTTCTAAGTAGAGCACCAAGTATGTTAATGTTTTATGTGCTCATTATGAGATGATGAATGATGAATGGTTTTGTGAGTAGGAAAGAGTCTTACTAAGCCTGTGTGCTTATAGTCTTATTTCCTTATACCGCAGATCATTCAAGGGGACAATGAAGGAAGCAGCAGGAGTGCAAGAACGCATGTGTGTCGTAGTGACTTGGCCCAGGAAACTATATGTTTACTTATATGTTTGAATAATGACTTATGGAACCTTATGACCTTATGATATGATGTTATGTGAGACATGATATGATGCTTAAGTTCAAAGTTAATATGCTAAGGTTCCCATGTCAATAAGTTAAGAATGGAACATGGCATGTATAAGTTAAGTTATTCCGCTGCCTTATGATGTCTACATGCCCTAAGCATGTGAACGTAACGCCGCTTAGGAAAAAAAAAGCGGGCGTTACAGGTTGGTATCAGAGCAGTTACCATCTCACTACACACACATCAAGCCCTCTTCCTGCCACTTCCAAGTAAGTACCTCTTTACATGTCTTATGGTAGGAAGATGTCTTATGATTTTAAGGTATGCCAGTATGAATGATATTTATGATGGAAAGTACGTTACGATATGTAACGATGAATGATACTTTATCTTATTTTAGGAATTAAATATTTAGAATAATATAGGCGTAGAAAAGAAACTATAATTTATGATAGTATGTATAATCTATAATATAGTCACATGTAGAAAATTATCTGATAGCCTACCCGCAGGAGATTTTAACACTCTCACCTATGTTAGCGTATAGCATTAGTTCCATGATATTAATACTGATATAATTAATGGTATAGGTCATATGATATAACTTAGGTAGGGACGCATAGGGTAGGGTTCTAATTATGTTAACACTTATTATAGGTTATGGGTCACTGATATCTTATATATAATATATAAGACTACCTTAAGTTATTTTATGGTAATATAATAAGTAGGATCTCACCTATTCTATAATAATCATACAACTAATATAATTCGTAACTCGGGTTGAGAACTAATATTCGGAAGCATACTATTATTAGGTTTACCCATAATTAAAATAAGTATATAACTATGATATATGCATATAATTATATCATGGAGTTAATAATGACATTAGCCAATTATATGTCAAAGAGATAATCAGAACTTCGATATATACGGCGATGCTTCCAAGCTAGGACTTGGAGCTGTACTTAGGCAGAGTCGTAAGGTCATTGATTATGCCTCTAGGCAACTTAAGGGACATGAGCAGAACTACCCCACTCACGATCAGGAATTGGCTGCGGTGGGTTTCGCTCTTAAGATATAGAGGCATTATCTATATAGAGCGCGGTGTCGAATTTATACAGACCACCAGAGTCTGCGATATTTCTTCACTCAGAAAGACCTGAATATGAGACAGCGCCGATGGCTTGAGTTGGTAAAAGACTATGACTGCAAGATCTTCTATCACCTAGGGAAGGCGAACAAGGTGGTCGACGCACTCAGCCGGAAATCAAGTGCCACCTTGATGTCCATATCTAAATTATCCCGACCACTCGAAAGAGAAATGATGAATTTTGGGGTCGAAGTCATCTCCGGGCGGCTTTCCACCATGACAATATCACCCATGCTGTTTGAGCCGGGCGACTTTCCACCATGACAATATCACCCATGCTGTTTGAGAACATAGTGGAAAGACAAGATGGTGATCTGAGTCTTCAGAAAATAAAACAGGAGATCCTAGAAAGAAAGGGCGATGGTTTTCATATCGCCAAAGGGGGAGTACTTTACCTCAGGGATCGTCTATGTATCCCTAAGGATCCGGAGCTTCGAAAGGAGATACTGGCAGAAGCTCACGGAACCCCTGATTCGATGCATCCAGGATCCACCAAGATGTATCAGGATCTGAAAGAGAAGTTTTGGTGGTCAGGTATGAAGAGGGATGTGGCTCAGCATGTTAGTACTTGCATGACTTGCCAGCAAGTAAAGGCAGAACACCAGCGACCCGGAGGAGTTCTGCAGCCACTTGCAATTCCAAAGAAGGAAATGGGGCTCACAACGGATGTCATGGACAGCACCACCCGAGCTATACAGAATATCCGACAACGGATAGAAACTGCTCAGAGCCGGCAGAAGAGTTATGCCGATGTTCGGTGCAGACCATTGGAAATTAATGTTGGAGATTTGGTGTTTCTCAAAGTGGCCCCTATGAAGGGGGTGACCAGATTTGGGAAGAAAGGGAAACTAAGTCCGCGCTATGTGGGGCCGTACCTGATTCTGAAAAGAGCTGGTAAGGTGGCATACGAGCTGGAGCTACCTTCAGAGATGTCAGCTATCCATAACGTATTCCATGTGTCCCTGCTTAAAAAGTGTATCCCAAATATAGACCGAGTGATCGAGCCGCAGACAGTGCAAGTACAAGAGGACCTAAGTTATGAGAGCAGACCTATCAAGATTTTGGATAGGGAAGTCAAGAAGCTGAGGAGTAAGGAGGTACCCTTAGTCAAGGTCCTATGGCAAAGTCAACGGTTCGAAGAAGCTACCTGGGAACGCGAGGACGAGATGAGGCGCAAGTACCCGGAGTTATTCTAAGTTCAAGGACGAACTTTCACGAGGTATGGGGGATTGTAACGACCCGAAAAATTCTCTTAATATTTTCTTAAAATATTGAGCATGTCTAGATAATTTTCCGAGGGGCCCAGAAATAATTATGTAAAATTGGGCCTAGAAATCCATGTTTTCTCATTTAAATTGAGAAAAACTAGGTACTAATGAGCTTTAAATAGGCTCCAAAAATGGGTATTAATTAGGGAAAATTAATATAAATATAAAAGAATTTTATTTAGGAATATTGGCATAATTATGGGTGATTATAGGGGGATTTTCGGAATTTAAGAAATAAAAATAATAAAATAAATGAAATGAAAATAAAATAAAAATAAAGGTGCATGAGCCAAGGATTGAACCTTGGACCTCTTGTACAACCATGTAAGCCTTAACCAACTCACCTAGCAAGGGATTTCTATGAGGAAATGAAGTGGATATAAGTTGAGATTAAGAAGAAGATGAAGAGTCATGGAGAGACTCTTCATTCACCACCTTAATGGGTTATAAAGAGGGGGGTTTTGGGAGTTATTCTCTTCTCTCCATCAATTGCATTCTCTTCCTCCTTCTTTCTCATCCTAGACGAAATCTACAAGGGAGATTTTCCCTTGGGAAAACTCCACAAGAAGGCCCTACCACCAAGATCTAAAGGTTTCCTAAGGTTCCAAGGCTAGGGGTGATCAAGAGACAACAAGTCTTCCTTCTTCTTCCCATCTAAGGTCTAAAAATCAAGAAACCCCAAGGTAAGACTCCCTCACCTGTGGTATAATAGTTCCCTATGATTTCCATGATTTTTAGCATGATATATTGGTTAGTTATCGAATTTGATGTTGAAAGGAAAGAAAACCAAGACCCTCATGCTTAAGGGTTTCGGCCACCATGTTTTACAGGTCTATAATTATGCTAAAAATCATGATAATGTTATTTAATGTTCCCTTATGATGTGTAAAGGTTAATTATAATTTTTGGGAATTTTTAGAGTACCCTAGGACACCCTAGGGTTTCGGCCAACATGAAAGAAACAAAACTAAGAACCCTAAGTTTAAGGGTTTCGGCCACCATGATTTACAGGTCCATAATTATGCTAAAAATCATGATAATGTTATTTAATGTTCCCTTATGATGTGTAGAGGTTAAGTATAATTTTTGGGAATTTTTTAAGTACCCTAGGACACCCTAGGGTTTCGGCCAACATGAAAGAAACAAAACTAAGAACCCTAAGTTTAAGGGTTTCGGCCACCATGATTTAAAGGTCTATAATTAAGCCAAAAATCTTGATAATGTTAATTTATGTTCCCTTATGATGTGTGGAGGTTAAGTATAATTTTTGGGAATTTTTGGATTACCCTAGAGACCCCATATGTTTCGGCCAACCTCAAGGACCCAAGGGTTAGGGTTGAGGCTTTAACTTCAAGTATATGTTTATGATCTATGCCATGAATTATGTTCACCATGTTTATGAATTATGCCATGAATTATGCCATGCTTAGAATGTCTATGATGTTTATGTTTATGCCATGAATTATGCCATGCATAGTATGTTCACTATGTTTATGAATTATGCCATGCTTAGTATGTTCACTATGTTTATGAATTATGCCATGAATTATGCCATGCTTAGAATGTCTATGATGTTTATGAATTTATGCCATGAATTATGCCATGCTTAGAATGTCTATGATGTTTATGTTTATGCCATGAATTATGCCATGATTAGAATGTCTATGATGTTTATGTTTATGCCATGTATCATGCCATGCTTAGAATGTTACTATGATTATGTTCATGTCATGCTATGTATACGACAAGTGACGTAAGATGTTATGTTCTAAGTAGAGCACCAAGTATGTTAATGTTTTATGTGCTCATTATGAGATGATGAATGATGAATGGTTTTATGAGTAGGAAAGAGTCTTACTAAGCCTGTGTGCTTATAGTCTTATTTCCTTATACCGCAGATCATTCAAGGGGACAATGAAGGAAGCAGCAGGAGGGCAAGAACGCATGTGTGTCGTAGTGACTTGGCCCAGGAAACTATATGTTTACTTATATGTTTGAATAATGACTTATGGAACCTTATGACCTTATGATATGATGTTATGTGAGACATGATATGATGCTTAAGTTCAAAGTTAATATGCTAAGGTTCCCATGTCAATAAGTTAAGAATGGAACAGGACATGTATAAGTTAAGTTATTCCGCTGCCTTATGATGTCTACATGCCCTAAGCATGTGAACGTAACGCCGCTTAGGAAAAAAAAAAGCGGGCGTTACAGAAAGTGGCTGGATCAGTGTGTTGTCCGATCAGGGAGTTGACACTAACTCCTGTTGTGGATTGGTCTGGTGACCGATCCAGGGAGTCTGATCGTTCTGGTGAATGATCAGAAAGAGAAAAGAATGTTTCTGTTTGGCTTCTGATCGGTCTGGTGAACGATCAGAGAGAGATCAGAATGGTTCTGTGAGAAACCCTAATCGGTCTATCTGACAAATCAGGGATCGGACAGTGGACATCTTGACCGATCAGGATGGCTCCTGATCGGTCAGGGAGTGACCTGATCGGTCACCAGACTGATCAGGGCACAACTTGATCGGTCAGGTGACCGATCAGGGTCTTTAGCTGATGGGTTGTGCCTTGAATCGCAGTCAGCTGGTGGATCGGTCAAGGTGACCGATCCCCAATCCCTATTCGCTCAGTGTGACCGATCACAGAGTCACTAGATCGATCAGGAGGTGACCTGATCGATCAGGATCTTCACTGATCGGTCTGGTGACCGATCAGTGTCTGATAACTTTAATTTGAATCGTTGTCAGACGCTCTGATTTCGCTCTGAATATTTCTGATACCTGCTGATTTCTTTGTGATTCACTGTGCTAAGCCTCTGATGAGTGTGCAGATGAGACAGGGATGATACAAACTAAGGAGAAGAGTCAATGACGACTTTCACCGTGGCAGGTTTGACTGTATTCTGTTTCCAGGTTTTAATGACTTTTGGCGCGGCTGGCGACTGACCGGAGGCTCAGCTGGAGAGGTCTTCAGTGGACTGAGCGCTCAGTGGAGTCAGTGGGTCAGGCTGTGGTTCAGTGGGTGTTGATGGAGTCTGTCGATGGTGAGCAGGAGCTTAAGAAGAAGCTGGGATGCAGAGGAGTAAAATAGAACAGAAAGGAAACAATTGAATGGTTTTACTGTGGGATTCGCTGTGGTGTTGTGCTCTCTGTATAGTTTCTTGCTTGAGCATTCCTGCTAGATCTGTGTGTGAGCTATCCTTCTTGTGTCTCTGCGCTTAACTGTTATCATCTTGAGACGATTGTGGAGAGGTTTCTCCACCGAGAAGGAGATTTTTATATCCGGAGTTCCGGGGCTTGATCTGTCGACGATCAAGGGATCACCCACCTTAAAGGCACGCCAAGGAGTAGGGGCAAGTTATCCCCGAACCTTGTACATCTCCTTGTTAGCGACTGGTTTGTGCTTTGTTCTCTGTTTTTCTTTCTGTCTGTGTTTTCTTCCGCTGCTAACCTAATCACAGAAAGAAAAAACTTCAAAGAAGCGAGTTATTTAAGTGTCTGGCTATTCATACCCCCTCTCTAGCCATCTAAGGTCCAACAAGGAGAACGGTATGACGGAAAGGTTGAATTAGACAATAATTGAGAAGACAAGATGTCTCATGCTTAATGTAAGGCTAGCAAACGAAATTTCTGGATGAAAGCGGTAAACATGATATATTATCTCATTGATAGATCACTAAGAATAACACTAGAATGCAAAATATCGGAGAAAATAAAGATAGAGAATCTAGTAGAATACTTGTAGAAAGAGGTCCTAAAAGAGAAAATATTCTCAAATTTCCTTTAGATAACGAAAGTCGACACTTTTCTCATACTTATTATATTCAAATGTTACCAAATGGTGATACTCGTGATCAAAAATGATTAGTGTACTTAAAGGAGTTGGATAAAATATTTTGTATTTGTTGTAAGTTGTTTAACGTAATATACACTAAAAGTAATTTAGCAAAAGAAGACATTAATGACTGGAAATATTTATGTGACAAACTTAAACAACATGAAAATAATGTTGAATACCTCACTAATTTGAGAGCTTTGGTTGAACTACAAATGAGATTAAAGAAATCATGGACAATTGATAAGGAAATACAAGACCAAATTAAAAAAGATACATAACATTGGAAACACGTTATGCTAAGAATAATTATTATAGTCAAATGTCTTGCTATACATAATTTGGTATTTCGTGGTACATATGATAAAATTTATGAAGATGATAATGGTAATTTTTTGGGTTTACTTTAAATAATTGTAGATTTTTATCCAATGATGCAAGAGAATTTTTTGACTCATTCAAGATAAAAAGATTCATTATCATTATCTTAGTCACAAAATTTAAAATGAGTTAATATCTATTCTAGCTTCCAAAGTCAAAATACAATAACAAAAAAAAGTAAAAGAAATAAAATATTTTTTGGTAATCCTTGATTGTACACCGGATGCAAGTCACAAAGAACAAATGACTCTCATATTAAGATGTGTGGATGCTTTAGAAACTCCAATTAAAATATAAGAGTAGAATTTATAAATGTAAAAGATATAACTGATTTAGATTTTTTCAATGAATTACAAGTTGTTTTATAATCTTTAGAACTTGATATTGATAATGTGAAAGAGTAAAGTTACGATAATATATCCAATATAAAAGACAAAAATTAAGATGTGCAAAGAAAATTATTTAATATTAATCCAGAGCATTTTATGTGATTCTCATTCTTTAAACTTAATTGTTTGTGTCATGCAAATCCCAGCTGGCATTAATTCCTTACATGATCATCTTCGGCGCCCTACAAATCTTCCTGTCGCAGATTCCCGGGTTCGATGAGATCTGGTGGCTCTCCATCGTCGCCGCCGTCATGTCCTTCACCTACACCGTCAGCCTCGCTCTCGGCATCGTCCAGGTCGTAGGTAAGTCCACGATGATGACCGACGACATACCTCTCTCTCTCTGCTCTCTGCTTGCTGCTCTTTGTTCTGCTCTGTTTGCGAACAGAGAATAAGGGATTCAAAGGAAGCCTCACCGGAATCCGCGTCGGCGACGTGACGGAGATGAAGAGGCCTCGCTGCTGAGCATCTGCGTGTCCACCATGTTCTACATGCTGTGTGTCACCATGGGCTACGGCGCGTTCGGCGACGAGGCGCCGGACAGCCTGCTCACCGGTTTCGGCTTCTACAACCCCTTCTGGCTCCTCGACATCGCAATCGTCACCATCATCATCCACCACGTCGGCGCCTACTAGGTGTTTTTCCAGCCTCTGTTATCCTTCGTCAAGAAATAGATGGCCAAGGCGTGGTCGGAGGCTGCCTTCTCCTCCAAGGAGATGGCTACAAGCTCCGCCTCTTCTGCCTCGTGTGGCGCTCCGTCTTCGTGGTGGCGAAGAACATCATCTCGATGCTCCTCCCCTTCTTCAACGACGTCGTCGGCGTCCTCGGCGCCATCGGATTCTAGCCGCTCGCCGTCTACTTCCCGGTGGAAATGTACATCGAGCAGAAGCAAATCCCCAGTTGGAGCACCAGGTGGCTTTGCCTGCAACTGCTGAGCTTGGCCTGTTGCGTCATCTCCGTCGCCGCAGCAATTGGGTCCATCACCGGAATTTTCACCGATCTCAAGGTCACCGGCCCTCCGGCCTAACTACTGAAATTTAAAAAAAAAATTAATTAACGAAGTTTTTCAACACGACAAATTTGATCCCACGAAAATTTTCTACCGACCATCTGAAATAACGATTAGTCACCCTACCAATACGCTATAGTCCTGGAGACAACCTAACTATTGAAACTAGGATGCTCATAGAGAGGGCCGAGAATAAATAGTTGGAAATTTTTTATTATATATATATATATATATATATATATATATATAGCCTTAGTTTCATTTCCCTACTTCATTGAAAAATTTAGTAAGAATTTAGAGTGTGTAACATAATATAATTGTATATTATTAAATATTCATGAGAAAAAAAATATTTTAGATATCAAACTTAATTTATTTTTAATATTTTAGATACTGAACTAAAAAAAATTAATCCCAAAGTTAACACTGTAGTTTTATTTTGGTTTAAGATTCATCTTGGTTATAGTATTAAAGTTAAAAAAATTAAAAATTGAAAATCTTATGGTTCACCTTCTCAATGTTGGATATAGTGTGAATGAAAAAGGAGAAAAAAAAATTCCTTGGTGAGTGGGACTTTAGTCCCACATTAGGAGTTTCATGTGAATGGAAAGGGAGGTGAAAAATAAAGGGACTCCATTGTAAATGGGACTTTAGTCCCACATTAGTAGTCTTAAGGCATAATTGTTGGTTTATATTGTTGCACAAGCAAATTAGTTGTCAACAAATGCAAGGGGAGAGACTCTTTCTCACGTATGGGTGCGCAGGGGGTGCAAATCCAGGGCTTGGATTTGCAAATCCAGGTACTAAACCAAGTGGATTCGTGTGCGTGCACGACCTGCGTGCATCGATTGTCCAACTGGTCGGGGCAAAATTTGTCCAAGCAGATAAACCAATGTTTTGTCAAATTTTTTGCTCAAATATAATTGATGCATTAACTATTGATTAATGTAAAATCAGTAACCCTTATACATTTGGATTTGGCCGATTAATTGACAGTAAATGGCATTAATTTGGCCATTGATTACTGCGGGGGGTCGAAGCCTATATAAAGAGGGTGTGACCGAGAGCAAAATATATAGAGAATAAATTATCTTCCATCTCATTCCCGACCTCCCATGATAGCGTTCGGGTGCTTTCTCAGTTTGCCACGAGTAACGAATGCTCCGTTGTGCCCATGGTCCCGCTGTTGTATCCTGAGAGACAGACGCCCATCGGATCCTCGAAGCAACTCCGAGAGGAGGACAAATCTGTTTCAAGGAAACTGCGTAACGCAGACCTCAGCAACTCTTCAATTCCAGTTCAGACAAACCGGTTCGGGAGACCCTGGTCTGGAGACGTCCGACTACTGCTCGGGAGTCCTGGTCGGGAGCCTTGGTCGGGAGATACTGGTCGGGATACCTGCTCGGGAGACCTGATCGAGAGATTCTGCTCGAGAATTCCAGCTCGGGAATTCTGCTCGGGAGATTGCAGTCTGCATAAAAGGCAGCTCAGGCCACTCAACAGCTAAGTTGAAATTATTTTTTATAATTTCGATTTATTGTAAACTCTTCGAAAATGAGTATATCCTCCAACACTCAATTGGGTATAATGTTCAAGTTTAAAAAAAAAAAAAAATAAAAAACCATAGGATTCACCTTCTCAATTAGTATTCAATCATAATTTTTTAAAAATGGTCTTGAGTCCTTTCCCATTATATTAAAATTGTTACTTTTAAAAATTGGGACTAAAAGAAAGATAAACACCCAATTTATAATTATAAAAAAATTTCAAAAGTTTAATATTATAATCGTCAATTTAATAATAAGTTTGAGACATAAAAAATACGTGCCCCTATTTTAAATTATATTTTCTATTCTTAAATGAGTAATTAAGTAGAACTAAATTAATTATAATTTACAAATTACTTAGGTCTTCTCACTTGTCAATTTACATCGAACTAGCTCTTCCATGGTCAAAGTGTTTGGTAAACCTTTGTTTACTTGAATTTCTTCGTCCATAAACTCCTATTGGACTTCATTATTTGTCAACATTTGATTGACTTTTTATTCCTAGTCAATCTTAATCAATTTAAACTTTTACATTCACTGCATGATCTATCAAATGGTTTCTTAGATTTATAGGAGATTTCAAATGCTTTAATTGTTTATTTAGCAATATAAATACTAAATATATTTCCATTTGAATTCACTCAAACCTCCCTCACTCTTTGATCTTGGTTCCGGTTGAGAGGATAGAATTTGGATACATAACCTTCTTGATGCCCTTCATGTTCAAAATCTTCTTCCCCAATGTCTTGCTCGAATCCTCTCCCGCCTTGGTAGTGTAGAAAGATCGTGAAAATGCATAAACTAGTTCGGGGGCGAGACACGCCACCATCTCCAAGGGCTTGTACCAAGAAGGCCAAGTTATGGTCTTGTCGCCTTTGCAGGCGCCGTCAATGATGATCTTTACATAATTTTCCGTGCTCTCGATCGGGAGTGGCCCAACTTGGATCTGCAAATTGACCGTTCACCTATCAAGTTTATGTTTGAAAGCATAATCCTCAAAGTATAGAAGGTGTTGAAGTTAATTTACATCTCTATTTTCTGTATTGACTACTAATTCTCCATCTCTTTGCACGGCTTTGCCTTTGGTCATCTCTGACACGACATAGCCCAATGTCACGATCGTGATTCCGACGTCAACTCCGAGCTCCGATCGTAGTGTCTCAAAGAACATGATCACTGCGGCCTTGCTTGCCTGCCAAGTGCACAACAATTGATCACTCTCAAATTGAATCTCAAAGATGCATGTGAGGAGGTTTCTTTTATAATTCAGGTGTCTAGATGTAACGACCCGGCCTCTAAGTCTCTTGGGCGGCCCAACTGGCGAGCCCTTATGTCATCGACCGACGATCATCGGTCGTGTCGTTACTCACCAGGTCTTCTCACTCCTGGTCAGTGGATTTTTGTCTTCCCTAGGATTCGAATTCTAGACCTCCAGGCTAAGTACAAGAGTTTATGAATCATGGTAGCCAAGTGAGCGACATTCACTTGGCTATCAAGATTCATAAACTCTTGTACTTAGCCTGGAGGCCTAGAGTTCGAATTTTAGGAAAGGAAAAAATCCACTGGCCAGGGGTGGGAAGACCTAGTGAGTAACGACACCGGCAATGGTCATTGAGCGATGACATAAAGGGTCGTCAGTTGGGCCGCCAAAGGGACCGCCAGTTGGGCCGCCCAAGAGGCCGAGAGGCCGGGTCGTTAAAATAAAAAGGCGCATTTTTATTGTAACGACCCGACCCCTCGGCCCCTTGGGCGGCCAAATTCCATTTTTGACGGCCCAACAACCTGGCCTCTTTGGTCGTCGATCGTCTACCGTGTCGTTACTCACGAGGACTTCCCACCTCTGGCTAGTGGATTTTTGTCTTCCCTAGGATAAGTACTAGAGTTTATAAATCCTAGTAGCCAAATAAACTCAGAAAATTGCGCAAATTGGCTACCAGATTCAAGGAACTTTAGTATTTGTGCTGGAGGTCTAGGGTTCGAATCTGGGGAAGGCAAAAATCCACTGTCGGAAGTGGGAAGACCGTAGGGTCGCCGGCCTAGAAGGTTTTCTGCAGGGACCAGTGAGGCCGGGGCCGTTACATAAAAGACGTTTTTTTATGTAGCGACCCCGGCACCTCTAGCCCCATCAGGCGGTTCTCTAGGTCGTGCCCTACGGTCTTCTCACACCCGGTGGTAAATATTTACCTTCTCCAGATTCGAACCTTAGACTTCCGGGACAAGTACTAAAGTTCCTTGAATCTGGTAGCCAAGTGAGTCGCCGCGCTCACTTGGCTACCAGATTCAAGGAACTTTAGTACTTGTCCTGGAGGTCTAGAGTTCGAATCTGGAGAAGGCAAAAATCCACCGTCGGATTTGAAAAGACCGTAGGCCACGGCCTAAAGAATCGCCTGATGGGGCTAGAGGGTCGGGGTCGCTGCACTAGAATTTGCTCGATTAATCTTAGAGGTGAGTAAGTTTCTTTTAATTTACATTGTAGAAGGACATCCTTGCGGTGGGAATCCGGCCAGCGATGGAGGCATTTACGACGATCTTTCCACGGCTTTTTTTGAGGTAAGGAATAGCATAGTAGGTCGGATAGACAGATCCCCAAAAGTTGACGTCCTATTTAATGAGAAATGTATATATAGTTAAATCGAGCTTTTGCAAGCAACTTTCAAGCAAACTCTTAGCTAAGTAAATAATGTTCATCAATATTCATTGATAAAACTTGTATTAAACTCGTAAATAAACATAAAAAATCTCTTACTATAAATAAACAAAGTCGAAATATATAGCTCGATAACCAATTAATAAACAAGGTTAAAAATGTAAATATTTTAATCGATCAAATAAATTTGAATTAGGAACTCAACAATATATAAATGAATGAGCCTCGAGCATATTCAAACTAAATTTAAGCTCAAAAAATGGGAAATCGAAACAAGTTGAAACAACACAAAGCTGGGTTTGAGTTAATTTTACCATCAATTGCTTGAACGGGACGATGTTGGTGACCTCCTCCAGCAAGCAAGTGCTCCAAACCCCGGCGTTGGCCACAAGGTGGTCCACTGCAAGATATGTTGCTATTTGAACAACAACATTCAAGTCTACAATTGAAAGGGTAGACGAGGCATACATCGACCAAACCGAGCAATGGTTTGTTCGACCACTTTCTTTGACTCGTCGGAGCTTGAGATATCTGCAGTGATGACTAGGACGTCGGGCGCACCATGCTCACGAGCATGAGCGGCGACGGCTTGAAGGGCTTGGGTTCTCCTTGCCACAAGAGCCATGGAAGCTCCTCTCTTTGCATACTCATAAGCCAGTTGCTGTTACATATTAAACAAACCAAAGAATAATTTAATTTTTTTTAAGGGTAAATTTTCTTAAACTCCCCACTTCCAAATTCACATTTACATGCAATCTCTACCCAAACTTTTATTTGCATGCAGTCCCTGATGGGATTGACAAGACAACTTTGTGAGTATTATTTGAAGAAAGTTGAGTATAAAAGTTAGAAAATTGAGTATGTAAGGTTGCATCCACCACATCAAAAAACTGCATACTCAATTTTCACTCTTTTATACTCACTTTCCATTCTTTTATACTAATTTTTCACTAATGTATACTCAATTTTCACTCTTTTATACTCAATCCATTAGGGAGTTGACACAAAGAAAAACTCAAATGGGGACTGAATGCAGAGTTTGACTTGCCATTAGGGATTTAAAGCAAATTTAGCGTTTTTTTAAATATTATTTAATTGATAAAATAAGCATTTTTAATAATTAGAAGTAGCACAAAAATCTTTACGTATGATGATTTAAAAAACCATTTAATAGCTCTAAAGATATAATATAATTTTAGTGAATCTATAATTTTCAATAATTTTATAATTGTCTAAATATATTTGTGGTTTCTAATATTTATATTTTAAAGTTTATCTAAAAAAATTTACACAACTAGATTTTTTTTAAAAAAACTTTCTTAGTATTTTTGTTGTAATATTAAATTACTTAATGATAAGGACAAATATAATATCTAATCAATATAATTAATTGGTCGCTTTCATATATTCTAATTTTAAATTTTATTAAAAAAATAAAAGACTTTAGATTCTCAAACATTTCCTAAATTAAACAATGAGTTTAGCTAAAAGTATCCATATATAAATAAAAGGACAACCCAACCCAAACCCTAACCCTAAATATTATTTTTCAATTATGAGTAGGTGTATTTAATATTGGATAGAAATTAATATCTGAAAGGGACCTTGATTATTAATGAATTTCTCTTTCAAGTAGTTGTTTGTTTTGTTTGATTAATTTTAAGAGAGATTTTTTTTTTTATAACTTTTGCAAAGAAAGGAAGATCAGTAGCTACCTCGCCGATACCGGAAGACCCTCCGGTGATAAGGACCACCTTCCCCCTCATGTCTTCGGAGGAGAAGGGCCTCACAAAGGCCCACCGCAATAACTTGAGCAAGTGTGAGAGGGGCATGTAGACGAGGAGAAGGAGGGCCACAAAGGCATGGATGACAAAGGCGAGAAGAGATTCGAGTAGTGAATCCATATATGATTGTGGCTTGAGGTCGAGGGGGTTGTGCTAGTTTATATAGAGTTGCAAGTAATGTGTCATTATCGAGTAGGTTCGTCCTCCAACTACTTGATCTAATTAATTAATGAATTCATGGGATCCTTCCCTAATCACCATTGCTTTTGTGTTTCGATCATTCGACGTGGTTTATTAATTTGGTGATCGAGCATAAGTCAACTACTTTGTTCTTGTTTTGCCTTTCTAAAAGGTTCAATGTGGCATCTTTTATATATATATATATATATATATATATATATATATATATATATATATATATATATATATATATATATATATATATATATATATATATATATATATATATATTAGATCAGATAGCAGATGAACTTGGGATGATCGGTCTGACCCTACGAAAATTTCTCATCGATCGCCAGGATAAATCAGGAAGCATTCGTAGTCTAGAAGTCCAGCGTCTCATTTGGAGGAAAAATTCTTATAAAATACATCGTAGTTAGGGATCGAGTCAATACGTCGTAGTTAGGGATCGAATCGTAATAAGTTGGTTTGAAATTTTGATTTTTATAATTTCAAAAACCCAATAGGTTACAGGCGACTATTTCGAAAATATATAGATTTTAATGTGTTAAAAATTAATAAAAGAGTCTGATCGGATGTGTCGGATGAAAATATTGATTCGCGCACGATTGACTTATAGTGAAATTTTGATTAATAAATTAAAATTAATTTTTAAAATTGGTCCAAAAAACAATTTAAAAAATTAATTAATCAATTGATAAATTAATGGCATGGCCAAAATTAATGGATCTTAATCATGTGATTAATCTTAATTGTTGCCTCATGCATTAATACAACTGGGTGTAAAAAATTATTTCTATTTATTCTCTTTTTTGTTATTTTAAGTGCAACACGGATAATTAATAAAGAATAAAAATAGATTCTGTCATGCCCTGAGATTAATGGAGCCGCTGATCCAATATAAAATTGGACAGCATCCCCATGTTCGACAGACAATTTACACATACATATAAACACACACAGATGAATATTGATCTCAGGCCATAAAACAGATATATATAGTATAAGGGAAATGAAACATCACAATACTAGAAATATAAAGCTCACCTGAGCTTCCCTCGGGGCAGACACGCAGCAAATCGACAAACACAGTCCAACAGAGAACTCAAAAATATAATCCCGCATGAATAAATCCAATACAAATCACGGTATCGAAATGGATACAAAAGATAGACTACGCTATCAAAAGAAAACAAAACCAGCGGAAGCACCCATCCAAAAAGAGTCGTGGGGACCCGGGACCGGCAACTGGGCTCCTCCGATGAGCTATCAACCTGAAAACAAAAATATTGTGACAGGTGGTGAGTCCAAATGGACTTCGCGAGTATATGGAAAGATATGCATGGCTGAAACAAAATAACTGAATAAGCTATAAAGATACAACAGGATACAGTCTCCACAGGAATATTAAAATATACATAACTGAAAGTAACAACTGTCTGTACATACCAGAAACCGGTCTACCCTAATCATAAAAGGACTCGTACCACACGAGCAAGTGTAGGGTCATCAAACCACACAAATAGTATAACTTGTATGTGCATGTCAAACAAGTGCAACAAATAAATGCAACAATCATAATCAAAATGCACAATGCATCATATGCACATGATGCAATGACATGGTCACCCCTGACGCTAGTCAAGCCACCGAGACATGCGATAATGTGTTGGCCGAGTGGGTAGCACTGTGACACTGTACGCACTCTGCCATCAATGCTCAGGAGTGACCGAGTGGACAAGATGTTGGCGGGAGGACCACCCCCTACCCCATGTATATATGAGGGAGTGTCGTTCTCATCTCCTCTGATCTATGGAAAGAGAAAGGATTCCTACCTGCTACCACACTCCGGAACCACTACCCATGAGCGGCCGAGCGGAGCAGTACAGAGCTAATGCACACACCCAACGGTATCCATTAACCCATGAGTGGCCGTGTGTGCATATCATGTACCAGAAGACGATAGACTCAACCATAAGGTAGTCGCTGATCGCCGGCATGTAACAGTGCAGAGATGGTGCATGACTCTCAACACATACAACCCCTCTCGATCATCATACATAAATCAACTTAACATGCACAGGTCGATCACAGGTATAATAACCTAACCATCATGCATCTAGGTGCACATGCAAGTAATAATAGAAATCAAACTAATGTAGATATCAAGTGACATGTTGCAATAACCCAATCATTCTATATCTAGACACACGTGCAAGTATGACTAGAAGCAATCAATGCAACCATGCAGTGGTGAGCTATGCTATATCTACCTACTCATGCTCATACCAATGCTATACAGAATCAGATAACAAAAACACGAGACTGTATTGAAAGGAAATTCAGATCAAATCCGAGGTCAAGCAAAAGTATCAAGCAGTATAACAAAATGGTAGAAGATAAAGGTAAATATCAGCCTACTGTATAATTATCAATAGTCATGCATAAAAGGTAAAGTAGACTACAGAATACAAGCAAGAAGTACCCGCCTCAAAGTAGGAGTCTGTATCAAACGAGAACCTCCCATCAAGTAAATCAGCAATAATCACTCCAAATCAATGCCCTGTATCAAAGCACATATTAAATAGTTAATTACATAGAAATAACTAGCTAATCAACTACTAATCCATGTAGGTAATAATCCTAATCATCATAATCATTTAACTAAACCGTAATCTAAGACGAATGATTCATTTCCAGAGTGATAACCTATAGCCAGATCAACATGGCACAAACCGACACCAAGATCTAAAGGACCATCCACAACCTACTCTAAAATGTTTTGAAGCATCCATGTATCATACAACCACAAACTGAAAGCATTATTTCCAAAACATAATCCTTCCAATTTCATCCACAAGTATAACTATCCAAAATTCTGAAACCATACTTACCTAAGATCAATAACTAATTAAAAGGAAGCATCTTACATAATCATCTAATTTATGCCAAAATCCTAGCCGAGTTAAATCCAACTCGAGCCCCAACGTAGACCAATCCCTAGCTATTGACTATAGCCGCGATTACATCAATTAGTGGTGGTCTCAAAGCAACATTTACAATTCAAGATTAAGAATCAAACAACGAACCACAACCACCAGCCAAACAAACCAATTCCAACCCAAAGAAACTCTCGGTAGAAACCCTTCTGGCCAATAGATCAACATCCTACCTCCACACCAATTCAAATTGGGATTACAAGATAATAACATCAACAGTTTTTCAAGTGACCTCCCCACCACATCCAAGCTCCTCTAGAGGACACAACATGAGAACTCATGACATAGTGTAAAAAGGAACATAGATCGAAATCAGAACTAACAGAAATTCACACAGCAAACTAATTTGAAGTTGATACGCATGCTAAATGGAGTATGATTGAGTCCAATTATGATGGTTTATATGATTATGAGTCTTCTATTTGTTGTGTAGTTGAAATGGGATGTATAAGTACACTTGATCAGTGTTTCTGAGACCTGAAAACTGTAGTTCCAGGCGTATCAGTCGACTAATGCAGGTATCAGTCGACTGGTCGAGAGAACAGAAAGATTAGTCGACTGATAACTTATCAGTCGACTGGTGCCAACTTCAAATAGAAAGTGTTGTAGGACTGCTGATTAGTGCATCAGTCCTGCAACGACGAGGTTGGGGGATCAAATCTTGGCCAAGCTAATAAAATTAAAAATTTTATTTTTGCTGGCCCAGCAGTAAAGTCAACGTAACGACCCTATAAGGTCAAGGTTAATAAGAGAGGGTCGTTATAGGTTTGATATCAGAGCAAGTTTCCGCCCTTCTGCCACACTGACATCGAGCATCAATCTAGCCTCCTACCAAGTAAGAAAGTGCATATGATTAATTTTTATACATGTCTTTATTTGACTGTTAGCCTTAACATATGCTATTATGTGCATAATCAGTATATTCTATCTAATATGAATATGATGATATGAGTAAGATGACATGATATGACATATGATGATATGAGAATGATAATAGTATGATGATGAGTATGATGATATGACATATGCCATATGAGTAGGATGATAGTGAGGTAATGAAATGCCCTTATCGATGAAATGTCCTTATTGAAGGAATGTTATTACCCTCTTTATGATATAGAATAGGAGAATGCTAAGAGGACGTCCTTCATGTTGTGATCTTAGTATAGCAAGACCAAGGTCTTGATTTTCCTAAACGCAAGGTTTGGGGGATTTCAGCACACAAGGTGTTCGATAAAAGTTTTGAGTAAGACCAAGGTCTTACTAAGCCCTAGAACGAGTTCTAGGACTAAGAAATGAGATAAGAAATAAGAACAAGGTCTTGTTGTATCCTAAAGCAAGTTTGGGAACATTACTACTGACAATTTTAATTAATCGACTTTTGGCTCCTTAATTAGTACCACTCAACCTTATCATCATATTGGATCAAATCCACCTGCAAGGTTTAACATGATGATCCTTATGAGCTCATCAAGGGGGCATCATCATCCCGACTCACCAGGACACGAATTCCGTCAATAATCAATGGCACACCATATAATTAATATTATTTCCCAACTTACCGGGCCTATTGATTTAAGAGAATAAATCTCGCCCATTGGTAATGTTAGTGATATGAGAGAAGTGTCCTAAAGCAATCGCCTTATGATTGTAATCATTTATTTTAATAAATGAATATTCACTATTTGAGTATACATGTTTGTGTATTTGATTGAGATCTTAAACTCATTTACTGAATGTCCGCAATACAATTCACAGCATGAGAGAATTTGTGATGAATTCACAACTAGTGATTATCTTTACATGTGCAATTGTGAAGTATTGAAATTGTCCCTAGTCGATGAATTGATAAATACGGACACTATCAATTCTATTGAGACTAGCATGGGTTATTCTCTAATCAGCTGATTCTCACTGGCTGGTGACATTGAGATGTCTGGAGATAAACATGAATGCTAGTTAAGGGAACTAGTTCATTGGAGTGACTGACTGTAAAACTTCATATGGTAGTCTACATATAGATATGTCAGTGAAGTTCTTACTGCAGCTTAAATGCGATGTTCCTTTGACTTGTGGTGTTCAAGTCATCTTGGTCATGGAGACTTATACTTTGACATCTTAAGCAAGCATCTCCAAGGAGGTGTGGACCCAGGATGATTGGGTATAAGCCGAAGTGCCCGAAGATGTTTGAATAGCCTACAGAGGATTCACCACTCCTTGCGAGGAGATGTATACCCGAGGCCTATCGTCGGATTGTTACTCGAAGCCTCTGGCCAGAGCATGACATGTTCAGAGTATGAATCTCTTAAATACATGAGAGTAATTAGAATCCGTAGGACGAGAAAACGTTACTTGGGCTAGGTGTGACGTAGTCAGCCTAGTGGGGACTGACACACATAGACAATGTCCTGAACCTAGTGGGTATAAGATGGTGAAGGGAATGGGGCACGATTCATTATAGCTGCTGAAGGATTTCAGAATTGTTTCTGAGGTCAACCGTTGATCTTTCGATTAATTGGGGATCATAATGTACTACTAGGTGTCACTCATGATCGTTCTATAATTAATTGATTAATTATAGACGGTCAACATAAATCGAAAGCCTATTTAGTCACACGCACTACGAGTAATTCGAGGGATTTAAAATGCGTTGAAAATTAGATTTTCCAATCAAGAGAGATTAAGTTTGGTTGAGCTAAACGATAAGTCGAATCTGAATTTTTCAGAGACGCATCAGAAGCGTAAAATGGCTAAGTCTTTTGAAGACTTAATAGATGAATTAAATAAGTTTAATTTATTGGGGCTTGGCTTGGATGGGCCGGCCATAGAGGGCCTCCATCCTCTTTGCTTGGCCGGCCACAACAAAGGGAGAGAACCAAGTTTTTGGTTTAATTTATAAAATAAACCAAGTGTGGTTTGTTTTATAAAATTATGGATGATATAAATTTTTTTATATAATAAACCAAGGTTTGGTTTATTTTTCATAGAAATTAAAATGAACCATGGATTGGTTTATTTTATAAAATCAATCAAGGATTGATTTACCATGATAAGGATATTTATTCCATAAGAGAGAAGAGACTTGATTGATTTTTATCATGAATTAAAATATGATTTTAATCATGATATAAAATCAAACTTGGCATAATGGAATAAATTATTCCATATTTGAGAGGCTTGATGGTTGAGAGGCCACTATATAAAGGACCCAAGGCAAGGCTTGGGTGTGTGAATCATAGAGATGAAGGCATAGGCTCTCTCCCTCTCTTTCTCTCCTTCTCTTCTCCCCTTCTTGCCGTGCGCCAACCAGCCCCAAGAAGGAGCACCAGCCGACCTTCCTTTTGTGGTTAGTCTTCCGACTTCTCTCTTAGTTTTTCTCGTCGCGTTCTCGGAGAATCTAGTAGTTCTCGAGAACACGAAACTCGTGGCTTTGCGAAGTCATCCCAAAGATACTCGGCGTGGACGCGAATAGAGGCGGAGCTTCCAAGGGACGCTTACGGTTGGATCTCGTCCCTTCCTTCGAGTTACGCGAGGTAATACTTAAATTAGTTTATGTTTCTGCAAAATTTCAAATATATGATCATGTTTACACAAGATAAAATTGCATGCTTAGATGTGTGGTTAAATGATTTAGAGAAATTATTTATGCTAAACCTTTCGCTGCACGTAATTAATTTTAAAATTATGAACCCGCATCTATGTCAATATGCACCCGGACCCAACAGTGGTATTAGAGCCGAGGTTTGTGTTTGACATAATCATATAATTGTTTTGCGGAAAGCTTTATCATGATCTCAATTTTGGAAAATTTTCAATTATGGAAACTTTCCAATTATGGTAAATTTTCGATTTAGGAATTTCAATGTTTGGAAATCCTCATGAAATTTCGCAAACTTTTGAAATATCTCTGTTTCTAAAATTTTATGATAATTATGAAAACTTTCCATTTTTGGAAACTTTCCAATTTTGGAAATTTCCTATTTTGGAAAAACGTAAGTTTTCTTTGTACCAGAAACTTACAATTATTCTGAAAACCTTTTATTTTTGGAATCTTTACATTTATGGAAAGCTCACAATTTTGGCACTTTCTTTCAAGAAAGTCTAGACAAATTATGGGAATATTAATTGGCATTTAAATTTATAATTGGAAATTAAATTATTTACAAAATTCTTTATTTTGGATTGAGCCTTGGGGAGCCGTCCAATTTAAAGTTAGTTGTTATAATTAAATTTCCTAAATTGAATTTAAATTGTCTAATGTTTAATTTGGATTGAGCCTCGGGGAGTCATCCAAATTAAGTTATTGATATTAATTTTCCATAAATAAAATATGTGATCAAATCTTGGAAAATTTTGAGGTGATTCTCAAACGATAATTTCCTTATTTGATTTATGAGGTGATGCTCTTACATATTATTGTCTCCAAAATTAATTAGGAAAATTATTTCCTATAGAGTATATTTCCTTAAATAAGATTTTCATGAAAATAATATATGGTCGAATTAAGGGAATCTGTCTCTTAATTTAATAAGATTTGATTTAGAGAAATGAAAGTCTTAAACATATTATTTCCAAAATTGATTATGATAATTCAGGAAATTGTTTCCCAAAATAATTCCTTGAATAAAGTATGAAATTAGAATAAGGAAATCCGGTTCCTAATTCAATTAATGAGACTTGATAAATTAAGTCACATACATACTTTATTAAGGAAATCATTAGAACATGACATAATTATATGTCATGAATGTGCATAAAAGGAAAGGATGAGACCCAAAACCTTTTACAAAATATTAAGACCAACACCTTCCATTAATATGGTTAGAACTAGAGTTTTGTTTCTCGTTTGGGTTGATGGACACATCCATGCCCGTCTTGAACCTCAACATGTTCAAACCATGGAATTAGTTTATGATTAATATAGTTAGAGTCAGAGGTCAATCCTTAGTTTTGGTTGTTGGACACATCCATGCCTGACTAAACGGTTGAATGAGCTCCAACCATATTAAAACTATTTCTTGATTAATAGGTCAGCCTTAAGCTTGGAGCATCGATTTGTTGTGCCACAACTAAGGTCGATGTAAAGAGAGGTGCAGTTGGGTGCTATGTATATTGTTGCATACTTGTTAATGAGTTAACAACCCAATGATTTATGCAAACATTCAATTAGTTGATAGCATAATGTGATAGTCACATATGTATAATATGTAATCGGTATAATTACCTACCTTCATAGCTAAGAATAACTTGATGAACTCTAGCCATGGTTGTTCTTATCTATGGTTGGATATCAACCTATTTGGAGATGTTCCTACGATCTCCCGAATTGATAAAAAGGGTTATTCAATTTGAAAAATAAATAAGATTTAATTAATGTATATTGATGCATTCTTTATCATTCTCATCACATAACCTCAATTTGTATTTCTAGGATAATCACCTGATCATGTCTTCTCTGAATTTGCGTTCCATTTTGGACACCAATAAGTTGGCTGGGCCAAATTTCATGGACTGGCTTCGAAACCTGAGGATAGTCCTCAAGGCAGAAAAGCTTGCTTATGTCCTTGAAGAATAACTTCCCAACCATCCTCCTGAAGATGCAACTCTAGACCAGTTAGTGACCTATCAAAAACATGTGGCTGATTCTGAACTTACGAGTTGCATTATACTGACCGCTTGGTACCTGAGCTACAAAAGTAGCATGAGCATATGGATGCTCATACCATCGTCTTCCATCTTCATGAGCTGTTTGACGAGCAGGCGAGATCCGAAAGGTTTGAGGTCTCCAGACTCCTCTTCACCTCTAAGATGCAGGAAGGCACTTCTGTTTCACAGTTTGTGTTGAAGATGTTGGGGTACATTGAGCGACTAGGCACACTCGGATTTGCAATGGATCACGAACTAAGTATTGACTTAATTCTGCATTGTTTGCCCAAGAGTTACTCACAGTTTGTGATGAACTATCGGATGAACAAACTGGAGACTACCATTCCTGAGTTGCTTAACCTGCTGAAGACTGTAGAGCCTTCTGTAAAGCAGGATCAGAAGACGGTACTGTTAGTTGGTTCCTCAAAGAAAGGCTCTAAGAGGAAGCCCAAAGAACAAAATAAGGGAAGGAAGAAAAAGGCCAAAAAGATTGAAAAGGCACCAAAAGGCACTTGCCATCACTGCGGCAAGGAGGGCCACTGGCGAAGAAACTGCAAGGTTTATCTTGAGTCCTTGAAGAAGAAGGCATCCGATGCCCCATCCTCTTCAGGTATCTTCGTTATTGAATGTCACTCTATTTCCTCGGACACCTGGGTACTTGATACTGGGTGTAGCTCACATATATGTAATGACATACAGGGGCTAAGGAATAGAAGAAGACTCGTCAAGGGAGAAGCGAATTTGCGAGTTGGAAATGGAGCAAAGATTGCTGCTGTTGCCATCGGAACATATTTGCTAAAGCTCCCTACTGGACTTGTCTTAGAATTGGATAATTGTTATTTTGTTCCTTCGTTAATAAAGAACATTGTATCTATTTCATGCTTGAATGAAAAGGGTTATCATTTAACTTTTAGTAACAATTGCTGTTACATAACTTTAAATGGTGTTCTTTATGGGACCGGAACTTTATGCAATGGTATCTACACGTTAGATTTATCCGGTGACGTTTTCAATATCGAAGTTAGCAACAAACGTGCTCGAATAGATAATCAAATAGACTCCTATATGTGGCATTGTCGTCTTGGCCATGTAAGTAAGAAACGCATGACCAAATTACACCGATGTGGAATTCTGGAATCATTTGAACCGGTTCATTTGATACATGCGAATCATGCTTAAAAGGCAAGATGACCAAATTACCCTTTTCCGAAAAAGGTAAACCAGTGGGAGAATTGCTTGGTCTAATACATACTGATGTATGTGGACCAATGTCAACTCTTGCACAAGGAGGCTATAGCTACTTCATTACCTTTATCGATGATCACTCACGATTCGGGTATGTGTTCTTAATGAAACACAAATCTGAAGCTTTTGAGAAATTCAAAGAGTTCAGAAGTGAAGTAGAGAAACAGCTTGGCAAAAGTATTAAGATACTTCGATCCGATCGGGGTGGTGAATACTTAAGTCAAGAGTTTCAAGATTATCTTAGGGACAATGGGATATTGTCTCAATGGACTCCGCCATATACACCACAGCATAATGGTGTATCTGAGAGGCGTAACCGAACCTTGATGGACATGGTTAGATCTATGATGAATCATGCAACTCTTCCAAAATCCTTTTGGGGCTATGCGCTTAAGACAGCTGTTTACTTACTAAAAC